>CM045498.1:59035646-59308603 GCA_024704745.1 Rosa lucieae
TTTCTGGAATGGGCTAGGGCGCTAGGCCTATTGCATAGCATACAATTCAGAGAAATCATGTTACTACTTTCACTCTTTCAGTTTAAAGATCTTCATTTAGATCTTGGTCGAGAGAACTCATGTGATGATTACCAGAAACAAAAAAAAAGATGTTACATGTGGTTTTCTACAACACAACCTACTGTTATCCTATGCATTGTGTAAGTATATTTACCATTCAACACATGCTCTCCCAAGGCTACTAGGAGATCAGAAGTCGCAAAGGATTAGGAGAATATCTCTCCTACCTTTCCGGTGACTCAAGGCTATAAAGGAAGATTGCAGATCATCAAGAGGAAATCAAGGAAATCATGCTCACTGATCTTAAGATGAAGGTGTATTTATTTCATATCATTTAAGATGATTTAAATTGATTTGCATATCGGATAGATTGAACTGATATAGTTATCTGCATTAAAAGGTTTTCGACATGCATATCAGATAAAGATTGGATGTGCATAAATTTGATTTCAGTTGTTTACATACGTATCTTATTCTGTGGTGCTAAAAGAGATTTGATTGAGGGGGAGTCTTGCTCCTCTATAAAAGGGTTTGATACCGCATTTTACATGTAGAGTTTTCTGATTGAGAATTTTAATTGTGCTGCATAGTCTGCACTAACTGTTTTACAAAACTCTCATTGTTTGTTTGTTTGTTTGATTGATTGATTGATCATACTGCTTGTTCACTGCATTCATCACTTTAGGCCTCATCATATGGCCCTTGGGCCCTAAGCCCGCCCGGCCCGGCCCTTCCATTAGGGTGGGCCGGCCCGACCCTTTCTCAAATAGGGTAGGGTAAGGGTCATGCAAATGAAACCCGGCCCTACCCTACGGCCCGGCCCGGCCCTAAAATTTATTTTTTATTATATTTTTTCTATATTACATATTTACATAAAAAGAAATAAGAAATATGCTATTTTAGAGAATGGGTATTAGATTGAACATTTGAACCCAATTAATTTATGTAAATCTAATTTTTATATCATACACTCCAAAGAGAATGGACACTAATTTTTTTATAAATCTATATTTATATATCATACACTCCAAAGATCAATCTCTATCAATTCAAAGAAAATGAGAAAATCAACCGTTTGATGTGATTATTACAATAAATTATGCGTGTGGTTAAAAATTTAGTCAATTTCACCATAGTTTCAAACCCGATCGGATTGGTCAACCATATTCACTTGTATGTTTTCTTGGTTGACCCAATACAAAAAAAAATTGCAACGGCTACCACAGTTAGCGTCGGCGCAAAAATGCCATCGCCATTGGTCATAGATTTGCTACGGGAAACAAGGCGTCGCAAAATTAAAATTGGTTTGCGACGGCTAATTAACGCCGTGGCATAAAAACTGATACAATTGCGACGGCATCTTTAATGCCGTAGTTAAATTTGTCCTGATCCTTGCTACACTGTAGTTGTCGTAGCTTTTTTTATTTTATTTTTATTTTTCTTTTATACGATTTGGGTCTTAAAATCAAAATCAAAGTTGACCTAGCTTCACAAAGGGCGGGGAAATGAAAAATAACCGCGCGCCATAGTGAACCCAAAAAACTTAATCTTCCCGAAGAATGAAACCCCATACTCCATCTTCCCCTCCCCTCAACCCAAAAACTCTTCTCTAAAGACTCATCTAAATCTCAAAAACCTCATACGCAGTACTCACCTTCGTCTCTCTCGCTCTCTGGGTATGTATCTTCTCTCTCCCTTCAGTGGGTTCAATTCGGTTAGTTCAAATTATCAAATGAAAGAGATGAGATTTTTGTTGTCTGAGAGGAACCAAGTATAGAAAATTTGTTTGTGTATTTGAAATCACTTTCAATTTTGCTTATTTGTGGAAGAACCGTTATGTTTGTTGGTTTTGGTGTTTGGGTATGTCAATTGAGTGTTTGGGTATGTCGATTTGGTACTGAAAATCTCAATATGAATGGAGCTGACTTCAATTTGCTCTGTGGACAATTGAAAGCACTGGGCCTGATCTATTCCTTCACATGGTAGATAGCGATATCTCGGTTGTTTAATCTTTTCATTTAGATGGTTTCAAGCCCTAAATCTTTTAATTTGAATTTGGCCCTGAATGGTTTTCAAGCCCTGAGTAATTAAGAGCTCTGGTTTTGTTTATCACTATATGGGTTCATTTAGTTGCTGAAGCTTTCAGCTAAATAGTATATGCATGTGTTTGTGATTATGTTTTAGTTTTCGTGGTCCTAGTCAGTGGTTGGTTTTGATACTTGGATATTTATATGTATTATGAGTAATGGCCTTTTATAGCTTGTAGGGTTCTTTGAATGAAAACAGATATATACTTGGTTTTGTTGGCTGGTGTTTAATTTGATTAGCTAATAATGTGCTATTTGTTTATAAGAGATAGAACTAATGTAATGTGAAACTCGAATATATGTGCTATTTCTTTATCAACTTGTCTTCAATTTTTAATTGTCATATTATGTAGAATAGCAGTATATGATATGTAATATAGTCCTTCCAGCCTTAGCACTCTCCCTATGGATCATTTTGGAAGGGGAAAAAAAATGATGCTTATGCCTTTGGGGACAAAACGGGATGAAATTTTGTTTGATGTTTTCATTGCTAGTGTTCTGATTTGACTGTCGAAATTTTGGTATTCTTTTGCAAGTATTCAAGATTAGGGTGAGCTACAGCTACTTGATCAGTTACTTGACCAGTTACAGTTACTTGGTCAGTTACATGGTCAGTTACATGGTCAGTTACTTGGTCAGTTACATGGTCAGTTACATGGTCAGTTGGTCAGTTACTTGACCAGTTACAGTTACTTGGTCAGTTGGTCAGTTACATGGTCAGTTGGTCAGTTACATGGCCAGTTACAGTTACTTGGTCAGTTACTTGGTCAGTTACATGGTCAGTTACTTAGTGGATAGTTTCTGAGTTTCTGGGCAGAAAAGTAATGATGTTCTTGTTACTTTGCCATGGTCAGTTTAATTTGTCCAGTTTTCTTAGTGTCGTTAGAAAACTTAGAAGCTTCCACAAATGTGGAAATCTTCAGCAAAGCACCAAAGAGTTTTGTATTGTGTTTGGTTCATGCATGTTTACTGATTTTTCTGAATTTCATTCCCTTTCAGTTAATTGGTTTTGTTTGCCTGAAGCACTAAAGTTTGATACTTCATAACCTGTTTGCATCTTATTGTTTGGCTTTGTAGGTTATTTGCGTATCACTTGGAGGCTAATCTGCTCTGTCCTCTATTCTCTATCATCTATCTTCCACTCGTCATAGAAAATTCAAGGTAAGCCTCAACTTTTTTGTGTCTTGGATGAGATTGTTGGGTATAAATGCAGAAGCTATCTGCTTTATCTTTTTTGTTTGCCGCTTTTATATATATTTTTGTTTAATGTATTTTTGAACAAAGCTTATCTGTTTATTGCAACTGGAGTATATGTTCTTTGCTTAATTAATTACTTCTTTTAGGGACTGAACTAGCTCATAGTAATTTTATACTTTTGATGTTGGAAATTTATAGTTTTTGTGTTGTATTTTGATGGCAGCTCAGTTGTAGGCAATGTTTGTTCACTTTGGTTAATTGTTTGAAGTCCTTTGTTTGGTTAGTAGTCATGGTTATAATTTAATAAACTGTATTTTTCTTGGCTATTTGACGTAGATGTTCAATCTGATTGCTTAAGGAGAAATATGGACAAATCATGGATAGATTTAGCAGATAGGCATTCTCTAGCATATTATGATGCAATAGATCAATTTTTGACTTTTGCATACATCAATAGGGATCTGGGTTCAAGGATTTATTGTCCTTGTAGAAAGTGCGAAAATCGTTATCTCTATGTAAGATTAGTTGTGCGGCAGCATCTTCGTGATTATGGTTTCTTTAAGAAGTATAGGAAATGGGATAAACATGGTGAGCCTAATCATTATGTTCATCCAGTGGATGGAAATCAAAATGGTATTGGGTTAGATTCTTATATGGAGGATGATATGGTCAGACTTGTCCAAGAAGCTTTTGGAGCTCCTAATTTAGGAACACATGATCAGACTAGTGAAGAAAACTCAACTAATCCTAATGTAGGGGCAAACGAACCTACCAAGAAGTTCTTGAAGCTTCTTGAGGATGCAAACCTTCCATTGTATCCGGGTTCTAAGAGACACACAGCTTTGTCATATATAGTTCATCTTTTGCAAGCGAAGGTGCTCCATGGATGGACAGATAAATCCTTCAAAACTTTACTTGAGATAGCAAAACTTTACTTCCCAAGTCATATTATGAAGCGCAGAAGTTAACAGAAGATCTCGGATTCACTTATGAAACAGTAGATGCATGTCCTAACAGTTGTATGTTGTTTAGAAATGAAGACATAAATTTGGATGAATGCAGAATATGCAAGACATCTCGATGGAAAGATAACAATGGTAGTTCAAATGATGTTGCAGCACTTGGGAAACGAAAAGCAGCAAAACAAGCAAGATATTTTCCTTTAAAACCAAGGTTACAAAGGTTGTTTATGTCTTCAAAAACAGCAAAGCTTATGAGATGGCATGGAGAGGAAAGAACCGATGATGGTGTGTTTAGGCATCCTGCAGACTCTCTTGCATGGAAAGATTTTGACCAAAAACACACAAATTTTTCGGGAGACATTCGCAATGTAAGGCTTGGGTTAGCATCTGATGGATTCAACCGATTTAGGTCTATGAATATAGTTCATAGTACCTGGCCTATCATATTGGTTCCCTACAATTTACCACCTATGATGTGCATGAAGCAGCCCTTTATATTTCTATTTGTTCTTATTGATGGTCCTAAGGCACCCGGTGATAAAATTGATGTCTACATGCAGCCACTTATTGAAGAATTGAAGAAACTGTATGAAGATGGTGTAGAAACATTTGATGCATTCAGCAATGAAATGTTTAAAATGCATGCTGCATTGTTGTGGACGATTAATGACTTTCCTGCCTATGCCAACTTGTCGGGGTGGAGTACAAAAGGTGAATTTGCTTGCCCATCATGCAACTCTGAAAGTGGTTACCAGCGGTTGAAGTTTGGTAAAAAAGCTTCATACATGACTCATCGGCGGTGGTTACCCTATGATCACAAGTATCGAGCAGATTCAAGGTCATTTAATGGCAATACAGAATATAGAAGGAAGCCTAAAACTTTATCTGGTGCTGATCTTCTTGCACAATTGGAATCAAATGGTGTTCTTACAGAGTACAAGCGGGAAGATCTAGAGCGAAGGAAGGTGCTTGGGGTGCAAAAACCTGATAATGATCCTTTGATGAAAAAGAAGCATAATTGGAAGAAGAAAAGTATATTTTATGAGCTTCCATATTGGAAAGACAACTTGATCCATCACAACATTGACGTGATGCATATAGAAAAGAACATTTGTGATAATGTTCTTTTCTCAATATTAGGAGTTGCTGGAAAGTCTGAGGACAACTTGAATTCTCGTCGTGATCTGGAACTTATGGGAATTAGGGAGCAGTATCATCTAAAGAGGAGAGAGTCCGGTACAGAGTATGCTGATCCAGCTGAGTTTAAGATGAACAATAAGGGGAAAGATATGTTCTTTTCAGCCTTATCAGGATCACGAATGCCAGATGGAGCTGCTTCCAATATTGCACGTCGAGTACGTTTACATGATCGTAGTATTGGAGGTCTTAAGAGCCACGATAACCATATTATATTGCAGCAACTTATTCCTTTATTTATACGAAGTTCTTTACCAGAGAATGTGGTTCAGGCATTGATTGATCTGGGTAGTTTTTTTAAACAGTTATGCTCAATGGATAATTGTGCAGCAGATCTAGAAAAGGCTCGTGCTCGTATAGTGCTGACACTTTGTGAACTTGAGAAGATATTTCCGCCATTATTCTTTGATATAATGGAGCATTTACCAATTCATTTAGCTGATGAAGCATTAATTGCTGGTGCTGTAATTTTTCGGTGGATATATCCTATTGAGAGGTATCTACTGACCTTGAAGGAATATGTGCGGAATCGGGCTTGTCCTGAAGCATCAATGGCTAAAGGTTATTTGATGGAAGAATGCATGAACTTCTGTACTCAGTATCTCAATGATGTGGAAAGCAAGTTTAATAGACCAGCAAGGAAAAAAAATGATGACGATATAAACAAGGGAAAAGACTTTGTACTTGAGGAAATTACTCGGACACAAGCTCATCGATGGATCTTATTCCATACAGAGGCAGTCAGACCATTTCTCAAGTATGCCATGTTGCTTATTGTTTTGTTTTTTTATAATCTGCATATAATCACATGGTCAGTTACTTGGTTAGTTACTTGACCAGTTACAGTTACTTGGTCAGTTACATGGTCAGTTACTTGGTCAGTTACATGGTTAGTTATTTGGTCAGTTACATGGTCAGTTACTTGACCAGTTACAGTTACATGGTCAGTTACATGGTTAGTTACTTGACCAGTTACAGTTACATGGTCAGTTACTCAGTTACTTGACCAGTTACAGTTACATGGTCAGTTACTTGGTCAGTTACTTGATCAGTTACATGGTCAGTTGGTCAGTTACATGGTCAGTTACTTGACCAGTTACAGTTACTTGGTCAGTTACTTGACCAGTTACAGTTACTTGGTCAGTTACATGGTCAGTTGGTCAGTTACATGGTCAGTTACTTGACCAGTTACAGTTACTTGGTCAGTTGGTCAGTTACATGGTCAGTTACTTGACCAGTTACAGTTACTTGGTCAGTTACATGGTCAGTTACTTAGTGGATAGTTTCTGAGTTTCTGGGCAGAAAAGTAATGATGTTCTTGCTACTTTGCAGTGAACATCTTATTACTATTCGACGACAATTTCCTGCTGCAAATGAACACTGTGTTCAGAGAGTTCATTTTCGGGAATTTGCAAACTGGTTTAAGGAGCATGTATGTTGCTAGCTATAATTAGATATATTTAGTTCATCTTTCGGTGTCTTATAGTGTGCAGTTTTTAACTATTGTTTACCTAAATCAGGTTATCAATTTGCAAAGAACAAGTTCTGTATTGTTATCAGAAGAAGTTATTGCTTTGTCTAATTCTCCTAGTCCATCAGCAAAGAGATTGACTTCTTACAATGCGAATGGGTTTTTCTTTCGAGTGAAAAGTCTTGATAATCATCGCTCAACACAGAATAGTGGTGTAACTTTACAAGCAGACAAGAATCTTTCTATTGACTCCTCACCATACTATGGGAGATTGACAGATATTATCAAAATCTCTTATGGTATTGATATCAAATATGTTTTGTTTAAGTGTGATTGGGTTAATCCTGCTACAGGTATAAAGTTAGACCATTTTAACTTTCCTTTAGTTAACTTCAAGTGTTTGTTGTACAAAAATGATTGCATAGGGGATGAACCCTTCATATTGGCATCTCAAGCTCATCAAGTTTGGTATGCTCTAGATCCTTCAGGGCAAGAATGGCTGAATGTTATTGACATGCCTTCAAGAGACTTATCCCTTGTGCAAACTAACAATACAGAAGAAGCTAGTATTTCAAGCGAGTCAATGGATGTTGAAATGGATGATTGAGACCGTAACTTGTAATATAGTAGATGTGGTTAAGATGGCACTTATAGGTGCAGATTTTTGTGTGCATAGGTCTTTTTTGTTTGCCGGAACTTGGTCTTCGTGTATGGAATATATGATATTAATTACGGTCTTTTTTGGACAATGGAATGTGATTCTGTCATTTCAATTTATAATAAATTGTGGTATTTCTATCATATAAAACTTGTTGGTTATTTCGATTCGAAACATTATGTTCTCATATAATTGTAAATGTCCTTTTTCAGTTAACCATGAAGAAAAGGAAGATTGGTCGACCGCGCACCATGTCTGAATATTTGAGTTCCAGCAGCTCTCAATCTTCAAGCAACAACATTTCCTCATCACAACAGCCATCACAGTCTTCAAGATTGCCACCACCATCTCCTTCCCCTCCACCTCCTCCTCCACCTCTTCCACCACCGCCACCCCCTGCACTACCATCTCCACCAGTAGGTACATCAATATCTAATATATTTGTAATGTAGTATCTTTTTTGTTTTAAAGTTACAATTTGATATTTTTAAAACTTGGTTAGAGATGGAAGTACAAGCTACTGCTGAAAGTTCCAGAGGTCAAAATAAGGGTATCTCAGAATGGAATACTGGAGTTAAAGTCGAAATCAAGTTTGATTCTACCTTCCAACCTGTGGGAGATAGGGCTGCCCAATTAAAGTCGCAGTTAGGACAAATTGTAAGGGATGGGCAAAGAATTCCCCTTACAATAATTGATTGGAAGTCTGTTGGAGCTGAAGTGAAAGATGGAATATGGAAAGAAGTTAAGGTACATATGTCATTTATATTTGTTGGTAAACACTTGAATGAAAGAAAAAAAAAACTTGATTCCATGTATTTGCAATTAGTTTTTGGTTCTGATTTGTTTTAAAATTATGAAGCATAAGTACTAGTTTCAAGTATAGACTAATCCTAACCTATCAATGTTTCGTAGGATAATTTGCTGAATATGTTTGAGATGTTGCAATAGTCTGTGGAAGGATCATAAAAGCAAAACGAAACTCAACTTCTTTGAGAAAAACAAAGAAGATCCAGATATTCTTTCAAAAGTTCCTGCCAATATTGTGACAGAGCAATGGAGTGAGCTAGTTGCCTATTGGAGTAGTGAGGAAGCTAAGGTATTAGTGGCACAATATTTATAAATAGATTATCGAATACCAGAATCACTACCATTTAACCTTGACATTGATGTTGCAGATGATAGCAAGAAGAAATTCTATCAATAGGGAGCTTCGTGGACCAGTTCATACTACTGGTCGAAAACACTTTGCTCAATTACGATTTGAGGTATTCCACTGCATTCTACATTTATGTGTTTCTTCAGTAGGAGATGAGTTTCTTCTTTTTTCCATTTCATCTATAAATTTGATTCTTGTATTGAAATATGAAAATATGTAAATTTGGACTGGAATATTATAGATTCAGTTTGCGATTATTTTGCATTTGATAGATGGAGCAAAATGGAGAAGAAACTGATAAGATGAATGTGTGGAAAAAAGCACGAGACCAGTCAAAACCAGAAGTAGTCAAAGTCATTGTAAGCTTTATTTTTAGTATATTGTATGATAATGTTTCAGTTTCTAATTTATATGTTCTTTTCAAGCTGGTAATTCTATACTTGAATGTAGGAAGAATATGAAAAACGACTTTTATTAGAACCTGAGGACCAAAGGAACCTTCAGGCTGTCAAAGACCGTATATTTCATGAATTGATTGGAGAGGATGGCCATGGATATTGTCGCACCTATGGATCTGCCGTGCCTAGAAGATTTGTCTACCCACATGCACCAAATTCCTCTGAAACCACTGATGATATAATACAAAAGTAACTGAATCTGTGGCAAAAAAGTTTCAGGATCAGCTTAATATGCTACAAGCTCGAATTGATTTTTTGGAGAACAAAGAGAAGAGAGGCATAGATCAAAATGGACAGGTTTGTCATCACAAGAATAATTGTTTGAATATTTAGCTCTTATTTGATGTGCACAATTTATTAGATGGTATTGATGAGATAATATAGCAAGACAAGAAATATGAAGTAATGCGGAGACATTGAGATTTCAGTTTGTTTTGACAAGAAATATATAGTTGGTGACAAGATCTATTCAGCTTTGACAAGAATTGTTTAGTTTAATATGCTTCCCTATATAGATCATATGTTGGTTTTGTATAAAGGTCTCTAAAAGGTCTTTTTAGTGGGATGTTTTTCCTTGTTTAAGTATGTCACTTTTGTTAGTTCTGTATGTGTATAGTAGGCAGGTGGATGATAATGTTTTATTATGATCATATATGTCCTCAGTCCTACAATTGTTTCAAGTGTCCTCAGTCCTACAATTGTTCTATTATTTGATCTGTTTCCCCTTTGCTGTTATTTTATCAATGATGAATATACATACTAGATCAACTTGTAAAAGAAACACTAGCTTTGATGACACTTGGTTTGAAATTTCCTCTCATACTATCATTCTCTTTGTAATATGATTATAAAAAATGATGCAACCTGCGAATCTGCGTGTTTGGTTATTGGAATTGGGTTATGGTGTGACATTGAAAAAGGGTGATATGCAAAGCCATACATGATAAATCTAATTTTTTTTTTTTTTTTTTTGATGTCTTAGGTTCCAGATGCAACTAGTGACCATGAAATTCGGAGGGAGTCTGTAAGAGAAGAAGGGAATCCAGATTCAAGCAGTGATAGAGCAATGGGCTGAGTTTCAATATGTTATTGCATATTTTTGTTAAGTGTTACTCTTGGTTGTCTTCATTAGGAACTTGGTTTTGGGCATAACTTAATTTGTACTTCTTTTAATTACCTATACTGATAGTGCAACAACTTAATTACATTGCAATGAAATAGATGAGTTAATGAACAATATATGTGTTGTGTATTGATATTTTTATCCCATTTTTGGATATTGCAAAAATACAGGTTTTGTTAAAAACAAAATATTGGTTGGCTACTAGCATCGGTGAATTGCCGTAGCCAAGAATATATTTCTATATAACACCACACCGAAGCTACGGCAACGAGACCGTAGCAAAATTTGCTATTGAAAAATTGGCGGGAAGCAAATTAGTTTGGTAGCAAAAAAAAATTGGTGGGAAAAAATTTGGCGGGAAACAAATTTGGTAGGAAACAAATTTTGGCGGGAAGTAATATAATTATCTTAATATTAATTATGCTGCGACGGAAATTTTCCGTAGTATATTTTGTAATGGCGACGGCATTAGGGGTAGCATGAAACCGTCGCAGAATAAGTGTCGCAAAGCTCTTTGCCGTCGCAAAAGTGGTTTGCGACGGCATTTTGCCGTGGCTAAAGATATTGGCGACGCCACCAACGGCGTCAGAAGTTTTGCCGTCGCAGAGCCGTCGCAAATACTTTTTTGCGACGGCAAAACAGCTTTTCGCTACGGCAGGGCACCGTGGCTATTGCATTTTTTTTTGTAGTGACCGATGGCGTGACAACCGCAAAACGTGCTAATTTTTTTACATCACATTTTAAAATATTTCATCAATGGATGTGCGTAGATATAAGATAAAAATTTCAAATTTAATTACAAATATGTTGGTTTATACCAATTTGCCTCCTAAAGTTGTATAACTTATACATTGCATTTAAATGATTGAGGTTACCCTCCATGAGCAAAATGGGGGACGAAATGGAATTTTTTAAAATAAACCGTTGGATGTTGTTTTCATATGAATATATGTTAGTGGTAGAAATTTCAGCAATTTCCGCCTTCGGTTGGACCTCGATCTACCCGGTCAACTTAATACCCTAAATAGAACATAAAACAAATATGCTCTTAACCGGTCCTTGGCAATTCACTTTTTTTTATCTTTCAGCTCCCACACTCTCATGGGTAGGGGGTCTACTTACGGATGTCAAAATTCCGCAACGTTTGTCCGCGCATGGTGCCGCTCCCCTTAGGGAAGTTTGCTTGTGCAAAGCGTTGACCGCTACGTTGGACGCCTTATTCACGGCAGATCGGCCTAATTTCTTTACACAATACCTATCAATGTTGTATAAACATATGATAATTTTCAGATTGGTCGATTTTCATTTCAAAATTTTTGGATCGCACATAATCCTTATATGCCTTGTAATGTAGTATAACTAGTTTATTAGGCTTGTTACCCTCCATGAGAAAAATGGGGGACGAAATGAAATTTTTTAAAATGAACCGCTGGATGTTGTTTTCATATGAATATATGTTAGTGGTAGAAATTTCAGCAATTTCCGCCTTCGGTTGGACCTCGATCTACCCGGTCAACTCAATACCCTAAATAGAACATAAAACAAATATGCTCTTAACCGGTCTTTGGCAATTCACTTTTTTCGATCTTTCAGCTCCCACACTCTCATGGGTAGGGGGTCTACTTATGGATGTCAAAATTCCGCAACGTTTGTCCGCGCATGGTGTCGCTCCCCTTAGGGAAGTTTGCTTGTGCAAAGCGTTGACCGCTACGTTGGACGCCTTATTCACGGCAGATCGGCCTAATTTCTTTACACAATACCTATCAATGTTGTATAAACATATGACAATTTTCAGATTGGTCGATTTTCATTTCAAAATTTTTGGATCGCACATAATCCTTATATGCCTTGTAATGTAGTATAACTAGTTTATTAGGCTTGTTACCCTCCATGAGCATTGTCAGATTGATCAATTTCCATTTCGAAATTTTTGGCACGCCCGAATAAGCCATAATTTTTTTTTAGTTTTTCTAATTTTTAATTACATTTCTCTTTTTTCTATAACATGCAATTTATCTCTTTCTTTGTAATTGATTTCATAAGTTTTGTTTTCTTTAATTTCTATTTTCTTTGTTACACAACAATTAATATTGAGAGATTTATATAGATAGTTAATTGAATATAACCACCTTAAGTAATATTAATAAATGTTATAAGTTAAACTGAACATCTTAATATATGAGTAAAACGAGTATGTCATGAACCAATAATTATTCTTCTTCTTTTTTTTTTTTTTTTTTTTTTTTTAGCAATTCAAAAAAAACCCAAAGCGCCGCTGAGCTCCTCGTGCGACGCCACTAAGCCATTGCGTGCACCACTACTCCTACCACCATGTGGCAAGGAAACATTCTTGTTTGGAACTGCCGTGGCATCACAAACAAGGAAACCCAGCGAGCTTTGATCGACATGGTCCAAGCAAAACGACCGCACCTCATCTTCCTGTCAGAAACCCTAGCATCACAACACCTCATTGACACTCTCACCGCACGTATTGGTTTTGCTGGCAATATATGCGTTGCAAGACAGCCTGAGTGTCAAGGGCTAGCTTTAATGTGGAGTTCAGATCTCAAGGTTGATGAGCGCACATCGTCCTTCCATCATATTGACGCTGATATTTCTGACAATGGAGAACCTGTCTCTTGGCGCTTTACAGGCATATATGGTTTTGCATCTAGGGGGATCGAAACCACACATGGTCCTTAGTTGAAACCCTAGCAAGGGAAAATTGCTCTCTGCCTTGGTTGATGGCGGGGGATTTCAACGAGGTCTGGTGTAGGGCTGACAAATCTGGTGGTGTACCTCGTACTACTGCTGCCATGACTCTGTTTCAGACAACAATGGTGGCTGCAGGTTTGATGGATATGGGTTTTGTGGGATGCAGGTTTACGTGGTCCAACAAGTTTACGAAGGAAAGATTGGATAGAGGCTTCCAATCAACACAGTGGAGAGACCAATACCCTTTAAGTTGAGTGATCACACTACCTCCCTCAGACTCTGACCATAATCCCATTCTTGTGGAAGTCAAAACAGATTCTCATCCACCTAGACGTAGTCCTCGGAAATTTCGTTTTGAAGAAGGGTGGTTTGGCAAGGCTCCATGTCATGAGATTATTCAAAGAAACTGGGCAAGACCTCTTACTGGAAACGCTTTGCAACAACTTGGCACAAAGATTCATAATGCAGGCCAACAACTCATGCAGTGGCACCAATTAGATATGCAAAAGCAAAGAGTTGAACTTAAAGAAGTCCAAGAGAAATTGTTTGATATCATGAAACGGCCTTTCTCATCTGAGCAGTATGAAGAACAACGTTTGCTTCATGCAAAACAAAGCCACTTGCTTGCTCTTCAAGAAAAGTATTGGAGGCAGCGTTCTAGGGCGCTATGGCTCAAAGATGGGGATAGGAATTCTGCATACTTCCATAGAAAGGCTTCAAACAGGAAGAATAAAAATACAATCAAAGGTCTATTGAATGCAGCAGGTGAATGGCAATCAGAACCAGCTACACTTCAACACATGATTTTTGAGTATTATGCACAAGTGTTTTGCTCGGAGGATGTCAATGATGAGGCTATATCAACAATCTTTCGAGCTACACCAATGAAAGTTACTTCATCTATGAATGACGACCTTAATCTGCCATACTCCGATGAAGAGATCAAAGCTGCTCTATTTCAAATGCATCCCTCGAAGAGCCCGGGACCCGATGGTATGTCCCCTTTCTTTTATCAAAAATATTGGCATATTGTAGGCCTTGATGTTTGTCTAGCTATCCGGAATTTTTTGGAAAAAGGAGAACTCTGGGCGGAATCGAATTTTACCTACATTTGTTTGATCCCAAAGATTAAAAATCCAACTGAGGCTGCCCATTTTAGACCTATTGCCCTCTGTAATGTCATCTACAGGATTTTTTCTAAGGTGGTGGCTAATAGGCTTAAAAGATGGCTGCCTGAAATCATCTCTCCACTGCAGAGTGCTTATGTTCCAGGCCGCCTAATATCAGACAACACTTTAGTTGCTACTGAGGTGGCACACTTCATGCATAAACTTAAGTCCCAGGAAGAGGCCTTCTTCTCTCTAAAGCTTGATATAAGCAAGGCGTATGATCGCCTTGAATGGCCTTTTTTGCAAGCTATTCTTACGAAATTGGGATTTGCTTCCCGTTGGATCAATATGATAATGAAATGTGTGACTTCAGTCAGTTATGCAATCTTGGTAAATGGTGAAGCCACTGCCACGATCAGTCCTACAAGGGGGATTAGACAAGGTGATCCACTCTCACCTTATCTCTTTATCTTATGTGCTGAAGGCCTGTCTGCTTTAATCTCTCAAGCAGTTCAGTATGGTACCATCAAGGGTCTGAAAATGTGTCCACAAGCGCCAGTGCTCCACCATCTTTTCTTTGCAGATGACAGCCTCCTTTTTGGTGCAGCTACTATGAGTGAGTGCACTACTGTCAAATTTATTCTCAATACTTACGAAAAAGCATCTGGCCAAAAGGTAAATTTTACTAAAAGCAGTGTGGTTTTCAGTAATAACCTCCAGCCGCAGTTGAAGGAAGACCTAGCTGCAGTGTTGAATGTCAAGTGTGTTGATGAGCACGACCGTTATCTTGGGCTGCCTCTGAGGGTAGGTAAATCAATACTTGAAGGAAAATGTCTCCAAAAAGCTGGTTAATTGGAAGTCCAAAATCCTTAGTAGTGCTGGCAAAGAGCTTCTTATCAAAGCGGTTGCCTAAGTTATGCCCACCTATGCCATGAACTGTTATCTTCTACCTAAGAGCTTATGTGATGACATCCATAAGCTTTGTGCTTCTTTTTTCTGGGGTGACATGGAGGGGAAGAAGAAGATACATTGGAGAAGTTGGGAGAAACTTTGTTTAACGAAGATTGAAGGTGGTTTGGGCTTTAAGAACATATTTGCATATAATTTGGCTATGTTAGCTAAGCAAGGCTGGAGACTTATTACCAAACCTAGCTCTCTGATAGCTCAAGTTTTTAAAGCTAGGTACTTTCCACACTGCTCTTTTTGGGACGCAAGTTTGGGTGATGCACCATCTTATTCCTGGAGAAGCATACTTGAGAGTCGATCTCTTCTCAAAGCTGGTACCTCATGGAGAATAGGGGATGGCACTCAAATCAATATCTGGAATGATCAATGGGTACCAAACTGTCCCCGATATTTGATTCAGAAACCAACTGGCACTGTTTTTGAAACAGTAGCAGACTTGATTGACCCTCAGTCTCGAACGTGGATTCAAGCTTCAGTTCAGAGGCTATTTACACAAACTGTGGCTGAAAAAATTTTATGTATTCCATTAGGACACCAAGCTGTGCAGGACAGATTGTGTTGGATCCCAGAAAAACGTGGCCTTTTCACAGTAAAGAGTGCATATTGGATAGCTAGGCAACAGGTGATTGGTAATGTTCTAGCCTCTTCCTCAACTGGTGACCCTTTTCAAATGCTTTGGAAGTGTTTATGGAAGGCTAAAATTCCTGGTAAGGTCCAAATCTGTGTTTGGCGGGCAGTTAACAACCTTCTACCTACAAGAGAACAACTCCTCAAGAAAGGATATGATGGAGAGCTAGGCTGTATTGTGTGTAACCACAAAGTGGAAAGCATAGCTCATCTTTTTTGCAAATGTCCTACTGCTCTACAGATACTTTCAGGTTCACCTTTTTCTCTGAAACAATCTCTTCTGCCCAATTTAGACTTTAAAGAATGGATGTTGGAGCAAGCTCTTAATCTAAAGTCTGAGATTTTTGAGAAACTTCTAATGATCATTTGGGGTCTGTGGAAGAATAGAAACCATAAGTTGTGGGAGGGCAGAGTGCAGTCTTCACATGATATCATGCTTGGGTGCTTGGCATGGTTGGAAGAATTCCAACACGCTCGACAAGCTCCTGCTTCACTGGTACACAATATTGTAAACAAATGGCAGCCTGCAGAAATCCCCAAGCTTAATGTGGATGGTGCTTTTCTACCTTATGCCTCACATGGTGGAGTTGGTGGTGTGCTAAGGAGCTCGAATGGAGGTTTTCAATCAGCTTTTATGCAACCAGTGCAGCATGTTAATTCAGCTCAGCAGGTTGAGCTACTAGCTATCAAGGAAGGGTTAAACTTCATAAAAACATTGCATATGCGGCAGGTCATCATTGAATCTGATTGCTTGTTGGCAGTACAAGATATTGCTCGTACTGATGCGAACTTGTCCGATTTAAGCAATCTAGTGCAGGACATTCAAAGTGTAGCAAACGGTATGCAGGGTGTCCAGATTACTTTTGCTCCCAGGTCCTGTAATAAAGTGGCACATAGATTGGCTAGTTTGGCTTTTGAAAATGGTCAGCGTGAAACTTGGCAAGGTTCTGTTCCATCTTGTATCCTTGATCTAGTTACACAAGATTGTAATCCTCTATTCTGATCATTTCAATATAATTCAGTCTCATTGTTTCAAAAAATAAATGTTATAAGTTACAAGTATTATTTGAATATAAAATATGTTCAATAAAAAACAATGAGTCTTTTATCACCAATATATACCATTAAGCCATATTTTGAGAAGAAAAAAATAATGTTTTTTTTTTGTTAAACAAAATAAGGCCCTTTTTGGCCCATTTCAGCCCTATTTGAGGGCCGACCCGACCCGGCCCTTTCGGCCCTAACGGATCGGGCTTTTCGGGCGGGTAAGGGTTAGCATATTTAAGCCCCGGCCCGATCCTACCCGGCCCTAAATTTTGTTGACTTTGACTAGGCCCCGCCCGGCCCGACCCTAAGCCCTAAAATTTAGGGTAGGGCCGGCCCTAACCCGGCCCATGATGACCCCTACATCACTTTCATATGTGATTAAGATTAGTGAGGCTTCAAGGCAAGATTGAATATGAAGGTGTGTCCAGATTTCTTCATCTATACAGATTGCTTCATAGTTGTTTAGAATAGGACTTTTATAGTTGTGAGCAAGTTAGCATTGTTGCCAGTCAATGTGGTTGAGTTGAATATCACTACTTGTGATCTGTAACAACCTTGATACATATTTGATTTGATTCTCGTGTAGGCTACGTAAACAGCCTCGCAGTGAAGTTTCCTCAGTGGAGAGGTTTACACTGCGTCAGCAATTCGTGTGCTCTTTTATTTGTGTTGTTGCTTGTTTGAATAATTGTCATTACTCAAATTCTATTAATTTTGTTCCATCCGGTAATTACACATTGAAAATTCTATGCTCCTTTGGTGTGTTTGGATGAAGGAAGAAAAGATGGAATTTAAATAAAAATGATGATTTTATAATTTCTACACATGAATTACCCCGTTTGACATTCTAAGCTTGAAAATTATCAATTTCTTTGTAGAAAGAAATGAAGGAATGTTGCAAGAAACTTAGATTTGGTGTGACTAGTCTACATAGGAATGAAATACCTTATGTAATAAGGAGAGTATATTTAATCATAGATTTCCTATCTCTTTTCAGAATAAGATTCCTTGTAATACTATGTAATCTTTGTACTCTTACCCTTCTATATATATATATATATATATATATATATATATAAGGGCCCTATTATCGGTAAACAAACACACGATTTCTCTCTCAAATTCTCTTATTCTACAACATGAGAGTACATCTTCCCTTGCTCCCCCTGCCGTGCGTGGGTAGCCCCTGCGCTTCTACGCCAACATCTCTACGCGCTCCCTGACGCCTCCTTCGACCCTGCATCTTTATTTGGTTCTCTGCGCATCCTTAAAAGTGCAACTTGCTTTTGCTAATTACATGCTTCTCCGAACTACTTTACGCAAGAAAAATCAAGCATCAATAACCCAATAAGTTTTTATAAAGGTTCATGCACGCTTTCCTCTTTTTCTTGCTTTTTGTACTCCGGGTTTCTAATATCCCTTCCCTATACCTATCTTTCTTTCTTGTGGTATACAAGTAGAACTGTGGGGGTTCCTGCTGCTCTAAACTCCTGTTCATCGAAGCCTTGAACGATTTTTGTTCCCAATCATTATTGAAACATCATTGTTTCGGTTTAATCCAATTCCTTTAAATTCACATCTCTTGGTAGCACTTTCGCTCAAAAACTTATTTTATTAGCTATTTTCATTGAAGTATTTTCTTTGCTCCAAAATACTAATATTGCCACATTCTATTAACATTGGTCATAACTCTTTTACAACTAACTCATCTAATTAAATGCGATGTCTAGGTAAACTTCAGATAAGGCTATGTACTTAAGTAAGTCTCGTTCCACTTAAACCTCATTTCTCCACACCTAGTCGTGGCTGATTGGAGTTACTGAAAGAATTGAGTGACGACCATTGTTTGAATTAGTTTAGATTAGAAATTCTTGAGACTTTTGGTGTATTTGTTGGCTTATAGGAATGGTCTCTAGAGAAATATTACAACGTCTCGCGGATAGTGCGACTATGCACACTATTCTCCTAAATAGGCAACTATTTTTGGAGATGTTGCCTACACACTCCACTGTAACCACTATGGTAGGCCCATCAAATCTTATCGAAGGCCGTGGAATGACCCATTTTGTTTTGCCTAATGGCACCATATTTACCGTCACAGAGGCTCTCTATGCTCCTCAAGTCAAAAGGACCCTTATGAGCTTTAGAGATATTCGAGTCAATGGATATCTTGCGGAAACGCATTGTGAAAATAAGAATGAATTCTTTTGCATCAGCACTAATAATTGCAATTGTAAATGCATCTTAGAGAAGGTTATGTGTCTCTCTAAGCGGGCTATATGCCACAACTATTTGAGCCATTGAATCCAATAATGTTGTAAGAGATGATCACTTAGATTCTGACACATATTGACTTTGGCACGATAGATTAGGTCATCCTGATCGTGATATTATGATTCGTATACTTAAGACTTTACACAAACATCCTTTCTTTTGAGCTACACAAATCAAGAATCTTAAGGCAATTCCTTAAACCACAAAATGTGATTTTGTACTTCATTCGATGGCTGCCAAGACACTCAGTGCCGCCACCACTGTCACACTCCGCGGGCCACTTGCTTGCTCGGCCATGACTCTTCCCCCTGTTCATGCTTCTCGCATCCCTTGCGGTGCCCTGGTCATGAATTATGCCTCTTTGGCCCAATCAACATCATCATCGGTTATCGCCAAGGCCCTTAGCTCGAATTGCAACCCTATTCCTCAGGGAAATTAGGATTGAGACCGTCCTCTACATAAGATTCCATAGACTCCATCCCATTCTTATAAAGAATCTAAGGGGAAATTTGTAGACCTATTCAACCAATTTGCAGACCATTTAAATATTTCATGGTGTTGGTTGACACATTGACATGTTGGTCACATGTCTCACTCTTGTCCACTCGCAATGCTGTTTATGCTAAACTCATGGCTCAAATCATTCAATTACGGGCTCATCAACCGAATTATCCAATTAAGTTGATTTGACTCGATAATTCTAGTGAGTTTACATTGAAAACTTTCAATGACTATTGTATGTCCAATAGGATTGACGTTGAACATCTAGTTCCCAATGTTCACATCTAAAATGGTCTCGCATAAGCTACCATTAAAAGATTACAAATGGTTGCTTGAAAATAATTATACGCACCAGCCTTCTAATTTTCACATGGGGCTATGCAATTTTGCACGCAGTTATGCTCATTCGTTTGTGGCTTATTGCCACCTAGACTTTTGCTAGGTCATAGTTGGTATCTACGTACGAGCTTGACATCTTGCACTTATGCATATTTAGGTGCGAGGTTTATGTGCCGATTGCACAATCATAACATACCAAAATGGGTCCTCAATGAAGAGTGGGTATATATGTTGGAACTGATTCTCCTTCATTCATCTACTACTTAGAACTCTTGACATGCAATCTCTTTACCACAATATTTGCAGATTGTTATTTTGATGAGACAGTCTTTTAGTCATTAACGGGAGATAAGAACGTCAACATTCAACAAGAACGAAGTAAATTGTTGTTGTCTGTCCCCACTTTATCTCATCTTGATTCCCGACCTGCATAGTCTGAAACGGAAGTGCGGCGAATTATCAATCTTCAAAATGTGGCAGATTCATTGCCCGATAGATTTTCTGATATTGCTAAAGTGACAAGATCACACATACCAACTGCAAACGTGCCTGCAAGGATAGATATCTCCATCACAAGATGTAGTTCAGCCTCGGGAAGAGCTGAGCATGATGTCACCACCGAAAATAGTGACGTGGTGGCCAATTAGGCCATGGTTTTTGTGTGAGGGATATTTGGGTTTGATGGATTCTCGTCTAAGAAAAATGACAAATTTGGCACAAACTAATTCATTAAACATCAATGTTCATGATCCACCTCATGATAATATTTCAGATTACGGTTATGTCCAAGAGACATCGTTAGAGGACGTTTCAACGTTGGGAACCAATTATAGAAAATAAAGAGATCTCGATTGATTACACTAGTGTACATGGAACGTGCAATTGAAATATGATTATCATTGATGATATATTCGATTACTTTGTTACGCACGATATCATTGATCCTAATAATATCGAACCCTGCTTTGTTGATGAATGCCAACGCAGAGCAGATTGGCCTAAATGGAAAGATGCGATCTATGCTGAATTAGATTCACTAACGAAGAGGAAGATTTTCGAGCCAGTGATGCCGACATCTCCTAATGTAAAACTCATTGAACATAATTGGGTCTTCGTTAGCAAGCGTAATGAGAAAAACTAGGTTGTAAGATATAGAGCTCGACTTGTGGCACTAGGATTCTCTCCACACCCTGGTATCGACTATGCGGAGACATATTCTCCCTTAATGGATGTTATAACCTTCAGCTACCTTATCAGTTTGGTAGTTTTCAAAATATTGAATATGTAGCTTGTGGACGTGTTACTGCATATCTATATGGGGATCTAGAGATATGCAGTATCTAAATGCAATAGGCACATTATTGTACTTAGCACAATGCATAAGACTGGATATCTCATTCACAAAGAACTTGTTATCTATATCTAGCTTTGCTCTAACGCATTGCCATTGTACTGGTGTAAAGGTCATCCTACGATACCTAAGAGATACGATAGATATGTGCCTAAACTCTAAAGCCTTTCCAAATCAAAATTCGAGTGAAATTTTGATGGATTTTGCTAATGCCGGGTATCTCTCTGACCCGCACAAAGTTGTTCCTAAACTGGTTATGTTTTTACAATGAAAAATACCACGATATCTTGGAGGTCTACTAAACAGAACCTCATTGCTGCTTCTTCAAATCATGTAGAGATTATTGCTATTCATGAGACAGTACGTGAATGTAAATGACTTAGATCCATAGTTGCACATATTTGAAGTACATGTGGTTTGAAGTCAACTACAGATGAACCTACGTGCATATATGAGGATAATGCTGCTTCATTGAACAAATAAAGCAAGGTTTCATCAAAGATGACAACACCAAGCATACATCACCAAAATTCTTTTACAGTTAGCAACAACAAGTCCTCCTCAAAATAGAAGTGAAGCAGGTTCGATATGAGAATAATGTGGCAGATTTATTCAATAAGTCATTGCCCAAATTCACATTAGAGAAACATGAGCATAGCATTGGTCTATACAAATTATCCGAGCTCCAAAGATTGTAATTTCAGGGGGGGGGGGGGGGTTTGATGTCTACATGGTATGCTCGTTCTTTTTTTCCCTTCCATCGAGATTGGTTTTGTCCCAAAAGGTTTTTGTTACTCGACAAAATTTTTAACGAGGCAATGTGAGAAGTGTCATCAACGTCGCATGATGTCACATTTGGACGTCATAAGGGGGAGTGTTGTAGGAAACCTAGATTTGGTGTGACTAGCTAGTCCAAATAGAAATGAGATACCTTATGTAATAGGGAGAGTATATTTAATCATAGATTTCCTATGTCTTTGCGGAATAGGTTTCCTTGTAATATTATGTAATCTTTGTACTCTTGGCTCTGTATATAAAGGGTCTTATGATCAATGAAGAAACACTCAATTTCCCTCTCAAATTCTCTTATTCTACAACAAGGAATTGATTGTCCAAATTCCTCATTTCAATTTTCATCAAAATAGGTGTCATTTCGAATTTCCTTGCAAAAGTTTACAAAACAAGTTTTTTTTTCTTTTTTGATATTTTAATTTATTTTAAAATTTCTTAAATTTTTACACATTCCACATTATAAATAGATATAACCAAACCATAGAAATTGCAATTAATTAAATTTTAATTAATAATGGAGTTGTATATCACATCATGTCAAAATTTCACAAGGGTTTATTATTGTCTCATCCAAACAGAACGCTAGAGTATCGAAGTGAAATTTTGAAGTCAGAAATCGTTAAAATGCAAATTATTTGAAATGTGTTATACTTTATTAGCTAATCCAACGACTCTAGTCTCTATAATTCCAATACTTCATAACACTATAGTCTACTGACAACCCCTCTTATGCATGCCCTACCAAGTGATTATTGGGAATGCAATAAATATTTGGAAACTCATTTTCTCACAAATATGATCTTTGTTACGCTATCCCACGCCAAACTTACTAAAGTTTATAGTGGTAGGTGTGACTTCTTATTTTAATAACATTAAGTTAGATTAGGTTGGTTACGCTTATCAAATCATTCATTATCATTGAATGACCAGAGGATCACAAATTTGGAACCAAAAGAGCTAGAACTCCACGATCATGAAGGCTGCTGCTAATTAATGGCGGATTCAGAGGCTGAGTGTTGGTAAATACCCATTCAATATTTTTCGGTAGCCAAAATAGTTTATCTTTTGCAAGGTTAGGGAGCAAAATATTGGTAGAAAATAAAAAGAATAGTACGAGAAACAAGAAACATGATAAGCCAATTCTCCGACCAGTCTCTTCCTCCATGTAGAGTGGCGGAATGCCCCAAGCCCGGATCCAAAAGAATTGCCATCTCAGGTCAATTCGAAGGAGATCCTCCCTGCCATCCGTGGCAGCAACAGCGAACAACGCTTTATCAAAGTGCCCGGAGCTACCCCATAACACTCTATTGCGGTCGTACTCATGGGTGAACGAGAAAACTACTCTGCCACTCCCCCCTAGTACACACGCTGAGACCCTAGGCTTCTCTCCCACCTTGTTCTTCAGTGTCCACAACGCCCTCATTGTGCCAATCAGTGCTTCCATACGATAGGGTTTATTAGTCAATAATCTCCCCACAATCAAGAACTTCTTCGGCTTCCACTGGTCCGGATCGTCTGGCAGGATAATCTCTTGCGCCTCCTCCTCTGTCAGAACGAGCCTACGAACCAAACCTCCCAGTTCGTCCTCCATTGAGCAGAGAGCAGATCCAAAACCGTGAAGCCCCACCTTCAACACACCAACCAGACCCACCTTGCTAGTTCATTTTCTAAATGATGTTTGGTTAGATGAGACTCTTGCTATTATTCAGGATGTACTCTACGAGGATTATTGTCATTGTTCTTCTGTAGCACGGGGTCCAGGTGTTATATCCCCCGGTTGCAAATTCTACTATTAATATAATAAATGGAACCGGGCGTGGGTCTGAGTCTCCCATCTAGACTGAGTTCCAAACCCTTTTTTTTTTTAAAAAAAAGAAGCTAAAAACAAGAAACATGATAAGCCACATCGTCTTGCCCGACATGGAGAAAAGTTTTGTCTACCTTTGGTCTTTACTGAAGTTATTCCTACCCAAATAAAAGCTAGAACTAATATATGAGTAATCAATCCTACATTTAAATTTAAAACCTTAGGAGAGTATTTCTCTCAACCTAGTCTTCTACGGCACCCTAGCCTCTAGCCTCTTGCTATCACTTCCTCCTCTCCACGACCTCCATAGACGCCGTCACAGCAAGCTTTGCTACTCCTCTTGCTCTCGCAGAGAGTGGTAGCGCCCTAGATCTGGGAAAGATTGGTGGTGGTCTTGTGTGCAGGTCCTCCCAATCTTTTCTACTTGGCAAACCTTTGATTGAGGATGACAATGATGTGCCTCTTGTCACTCTGAATAAGAGGAAGACGGGAAGTAAGAACAAGAGCCATCATCCCAGTAACTGCAATTGAAGGTTTGGTTTCTAGCCCTAGAGCCCTAGAGATAAGGGCAAAGGAAAGCCTTTTAGGCTTTCCTGGTCTCTTGCCTACCACTTAAAATTGGGTCTTCTATTACTTTCTTCTTAGTTTACTTTAGTTGTACACCAATTGAGATCTCTAGGCAACTAAGTTTACTTTTCAAAGAGGGGTTAGTAGTGAGGACTTGATTTCTTGTTGTTTAAGCTCAATAAGTGAGCTTACGTGTTAACAGTGAGGGTCACCTGTCTTTTGCTTGACGGCTTATACGTGCCTTTTGGCCATGGATAAGTAATGAAGTTATTTATTTTCTCGAAATAAAAGTTAGAACTAAGCCAAACAAATACAACACTAACTACATATCAGGTGAGATATTGACATGGTATGCATTTTTGCATGATAATACCAATCTCCTCATTTAAAGGCATAAATATATATATATATATATATATATATTTGTATCATATTTACCGATCACATTAATAAACCGGTCTCTAATTATATGAAGATAAAATTCATTGTTCTATTAGAGGATGTACAAAGTGTTTACATTTACCATGCAGACATCAATTGAGTATTGCCTGTCACATCGTGCAGTTTAAAAGCCTTATTCGAGGTCTGCTTTAAGACCATTGCTGCCAAACATACAAAACTTCAAGATCATCTGAAGCAGATTTTACCCTAGCTAGAACTCATCCCATTTTCTTGACCCTCTCCTTATTGAGAGTACATGATTATAAATCTCTATATTACAGCACAAACATTTCACTTTAAAACATATATGACCATAAACTTCAGAGGGGAACAACTGAATTCATCCCCCATTTATGTCTCAAAGACAACAATCTCGACCTTCCACTACAAGAAAAAGACCTTTTCATCAAAACAGGACTTATATGAAGACATTGCTCAATTGAAGACTGACGATTTCGAGCAACATCTGAATGGAACTTGGTTTCAGCCGACGAAGAATCCATCGAAATAGACCTTCTTAATGGAACTTCATTAAGAGTTATTACCTCTTTTGATGTAGTTCCATTGCCAAACTGGTGTTCTTCACCGTCATCCTCTGTTCCCGCTCTGTTTTCACACACCTGATTGTCATATCCCACTTGATTATTCACATCCAATTCACTTTCAATCTCAGAAATCTCCATCAGGGTATCTCCATTTGTGTCTATGCCATCCCCATTTTGATCTCCGGAACCCAAATCAAGCCTCACAATGTTCGAATTACCGAGAGTCTCAGAAGTAATATAAGCACGGCATAGAGGGCAATTTGTGTGAGACCTCAACCAAGTATCAATACAATTCATATGAAAAGCATGACTACACTTGGGCAATAATCTAAGCATCTCATCTTCATGAAACTCATTTAAACAAACAGAGCACTCTGTCCCTTCAATCAAGCCCTCACATTTCTTATACTTACAAACTGTGATAGAATTTATGATAGATTGCTGCAATCCAACGGTGGTGATGAACCATATTGGGTGATCAACTTGATTCTCTGCAAGAAATTCCTCATCTCCGCTGGTTGATTCGGACTGTGGAGATCCATTGTTTCTATTAGGACTGCAGAAACTTGTACAGGACTTTACTATAATGACATAGTAGGCAATGAGAAGGAAAAGCCCAGCTAGCAAAGAGAGGAACAGAATCACATAAGGTGAGATATGGTGGTTTTGGTCACTTCGATCAATGGCAGGAAATGGTGGTGGTGGGGGAATATAGAAATCTGTATAGGGGTAACAATCATATGTGCAATCTGGGCAGTCTGGGCAGTCAGTTTGGTTTGAGGAAAATGGTGCTGGGAAGAGTTTCCTGTGTCTGATCACCGCCATATTAAAGTGGGTGTGTGAAGAAATTCATGAATTACAGATGGAATTTGTTAAAGAAGATAAAATTAGGGAAAGAGAGTGGAGTAAGGTAAAGTGTCACTTTTTGTTTGAATTAGAAGAGAAGAAATCAATAAACCTGGTTAAGAAATTAACACATCCTTTTCAAGGTTGAGTGGGAGGTAATGTTGTGTTTGTAATTTGGTATTTGTGCTATGTCAGGAACTTTATTGCCTACAAACCCATGCATAGTTGAGTGATGCATTTGTTATTACTATTATGGTGTCTTGCTTACATTTTCATATACGGCTGCCCAATATAGGGACGGTTGGTTGTATTTGTTGATATGAATCCATCACTTTCAGTTATTATCCCTTTGCCACTTCAAAATTCAATTTATTTTCTTGATAGTAGCTTACAACATTTATTCATAAAATGGGAATAGAAATTAGAAAGAAGATGATGGATTGAAAAATAATAAATAAATAAATAAAATAAAAAACAGAAAGAAGAAGAAAAACACTAATGGAAATTTTGTGCCTAGTAACGGCAGCGGCATCCCAATCGTGACTTCATTGGCTTGCAACGGTAACTTGTCCTATACTTATCTCACTCATGACCTGAAGTACTCAGCGGCCAAGTCTGGTGCATATAACGATTTTACAGTGTGGTTTCAGCCTTTAGATCTTAACTGTTGGGAGTGTTGACACAAATGTGCTCACGTCTTAATCCAGTGGAAGCGTAAATGGCTGAATAATTGAATAGACCAACTGATGAGAAGTGAATGGGGAAAGGGTCAGGGGCGTAACTAGTCACAGGGCTGGTTGGGCTATTGCCCAATCAAGAATCAAGGAGAAAAAGCCCCAAGTATAGGTATTGCCCATAGTACTCAAAAAAAAAAATTATATATATATACACATCATATTAAATTATTAATCCTCAGTTCGCGACTTCATTTAGTTCCTTACCAGAGAGTAGCCGACAACGTTCCTCTTCCTGACTTTCTCAGTTCCTAATCCTTAGCTCCTCCGACCGAGTTCGTCAGTTCGTAAGTTCCTCTTCCTCAGTTCTTCCAACCTGATTAGCTCCAGATCACCCACATAAAGGTACTTCTAAGTTCTAATTTCATCTCTCCCAAGCCCCATTGATGGGTTTTGCTTGCAATTGACTGTGAGCTTTGAATTTCAGAGGCTTCAATTGAAGTATTCGGAAGATCGAAACTTCGTAAGAGATAATTGAATGGCAGAAGACTGAAATGTTTCCAAATCCTATCATTCCTGTGAGTTCTATCTTTCTAAATCTTTGCTTAATTGCTTTGAGGTCATGAGGTGGCCGGTGGATGTTCCGGTATATCTGTGGATCAGTGGATGTTTGAAAAATGTGATTGGGATGGCGGATGGGCTATTGATAAATGATAATTAGTATATTAATTGCTTTGCGGTGGTTTAATTGGTTTACGGTGGCTATTGGAAGCTTGCAATATTAAATATGGATGTTTGCAATATGCGATATTATATGTGGTTGCTTTGGTTGATTTCTGCCGACTTATGGAGGACTTTATATATGCCAATATGCCATGTCCTGGTGTCCATTCTTTTGGTCATTAGAATATTAGGCTGTTTATATAAATATTGTTCACTTGCTTCAGTTGCTTAGTTTTTGTTTTTTGTTGTTTTTGTTTTGGTTATAAGTTATAACCTGGTGCTTGAATCTTGATGTTGGTTTTTGGTTTTTGTATATATGTATAATTTTAATAATGATACATTCAGATATGAAGATGTTTGCAATCTTGCTTTGAAGTTTTATCCTATGGATTTTTCATCATCTGATATGCTTGCTCTAGATATGGAGTGTGGATATTTTCTAACAGATATTCAGAGGGATCCAATATTTTCCAAGACAACTTCTGTGTCTGATTTGTGTCGGCGGTTAGTTGAATCAAGAAAGTCAACATTCTTTCCTATGATTTATAGATTGATTTGTCTTGTGTTGACTCTGCCAGTTTCTACAGCAACAACAGAGAGAGCATTTTCGGCTATGAACATCATCAAAAATAAACTTAGAAATAAGATGGAAGATAACTTTCTTGATGATTTGATGGTTCTCAACATTGAAAAAAAATTTGCTGATAGTATAGACAATGATTATGTTATTGTTGAGTTTGAAATGAGTAGGCCTCGAAGGGTATGATTTAGTTAGTTTTTATTATTTTACAACAAGTTTATGCTTGTAACTTTTAATTTAAGGGTTTTGGTTTTATCTCCCCCCCCCCGGCCCCCAATTTTATGTTTTGAATGATAATATTAAAGGAGTGAGGATGAGCCCCCCACTGGGTTCCAAACCTCAAAAGAAAAAAAAATTACAAGCTTGCAAAAATTTTATGCACTTAAATCTAGCCCAACCCATATTCAGATCCTGGAAAAGGTGGCTATTGTTTTGGGCTGGACTGCCCTAAATCAGGCGTTTAGGCTATTTAGACTATTACAGAGGGTAGAGTCACCCTTATTGACCATTTAGTTATTGGGTTCTTTAGAGTAGACGTCAATGTTTTGGACCCCCTCCGTTCTACATTTCAAAGCTTTTTGATCCTCCTGCTATAGATAGATACAGATGTTTTGTCCGAACCACAATTGCCCGCTCAGAGGAACACCTTATCGTATCATTTTTTCTAGGTGATTCTTGATGGATAATGACAGAAAACTAAATGTAGTTTGATTATTTGATTTTTCCTCCCAAATGCAAGGTGGAGGCACCAGAACAACAATTTATCTAATGAGTTCAACCGAAACATTCAAAACGGCACGGTAATGATATAGAGAAAGGATGAGTTTTTTTTTTCAGCCAAATTTATCACCTGGTGGTTGTCCCAATCATGACCTTGGGCTTATTCAGAGCATATCTTAAGGAAGTCAAGATCTCGCGTCTTGAGATTTGTGTCTCATTCTGGTCTTCCTTAAAGTTAAAGGCTTGTAACTTTTTAAGGCTGCATTTTCTACTCTAAACTCCTGTTGAATTTTACTTTCTTGGACAATCCAAAGTAATCAATTCCCTTTTAAAAAAATTAATCAATTCAAATAGTCGATGCAAATATCCTTATTTATTTATTTATTTTTAACGAGCTATGTAAATTTCATTAATTATTGAAGAAATTGTTACCCACTAGATATTGAAAATAAGTCCCTTAAAAATTAACCTTACACTTCAACGCCTACAGTCCAAGTATACAGAACAATTAAGTAGGGTAAAGCCGACAACGGCCATACTACAAAAAATCAGGAATCCCATACTCAACTAAACCATGTTAAAACATAAGTAACCAACCCATACAACAACTAATAAAGGACCCCCGCCCTTGACCTGTTACCACCGGAGGTAAGGAACCATCATTGTTTCCTGGTAAACATAAAGTAAAAAATTAAAATAGTCTGGCTCTAAAAGTAAATCCAAGCCCAGTCACCTAACCCTACCAAATATTGATAGAGACTTATTGGTAGCAAGATACACCTAAGCTAAGAAAAAATAAAAAATAAAAAACTAAAAAACAAGCAACCCACTTAGGGCCCAAGGATAGAGCCCAAGCCTAAGATGTAGCCCAAAGCATAGTAGGGTTACTACATCCCATAGATTAGACCTAACCTGCCGCACTATATTGTCAACACTGCCGCTGCCGTCGCATACTTATTGTCCTCACACTCCAGTTGTGGTCATAAAAGTAAGGGCTACCACCCACCATAGCTAGCACAATCACCTCCTTATCCCACCTACGACCCTTGGATTTCGATCTGAATGATCACCCTCACATCAATCTGATCCAACAATGACCCTTCACTACTCCCACCAACCAACCTCAAAAGCAAGCCAAGTCGACATTTGAGATGAGATTCTACTGCCTCCATCAATGCCATTAGTTGGAACACTAAACCAATTACTGAAGTCCTTTCTTGGGAAGCCAAAGAGGCAAGAATACTATGACCCGTCCGGCTGCACTCGCTGCAAACATATTACGCCAAGGGCCTACATCTTTGCGGAGAGCAACTGGATGAGAAATAGCTAAGAGGAAAACTTAGGTTTAGTGAAGCGTGTGGGAGCGTGTTTCTTGACATTAGCAATATTTAATTCAAAAGGCTTATAACTGGTTTAATTTATGTAGGGCGAGAATATGACCGGTTTAACCGGAAAACGATTTAAGTAAAGAAGCGGTGTAGAATCAAGAAAAATAATTAAACAATATGTAATTCCCGCGTAATGAGGTTATTAGCTGCTGGAATATTCCAGAAGATGTGGTTTTGGACTTTTCGGGTTGCTCATGCAAAAAGTTAGGTTTTGGATTGTGAATTGTATTGTAGTAATTTTTGACCAAAGAGTCCGTTTGAGACGCATTATACTTTTCTGGAATGGGAACGACGAATTCTACAAGACTCACTTTAGTGAGACCTATTATATTTGGGCCAAAATATATCGTATTAATTATCCGATTTGAGATTTAATATTTTTAGGCTAGTTTTACATTTTTTTTTAATTTTTAGGATCTTAGTTTTCTTTAGGATTTCTTGTTAGATTGTGATTAGGATTTGGATACCTGTATAAGCACCATCATGCTTTGTGTTAGGAACAATTTTTCATATCAAATTTAATAAATCAGAAATTTTTCTCTATTTCAGTGGTGGACTCTAGAATTATGTGTTTTAGGGTTTATCGCTTGTAAACCCAAGTTACTTCAACAGTGTCTTTTTTTTTAATAGTTTGAAACAATATTTATGCTTTTAGTACATAAAAGATACAGTACATAAAAGATCAGTTGTTGAAGGGGGTGCTGGTGGATTGGCAGTCCGGTCGGGGTTTCTTTCGAGGCTGATGGCTGGGATAATGACTGACGGGGTTTGCAGGGGGTTTTGCTAGAGCCGAGTGATGGTGGTGGAGGTGCTGTAGTGGAAGATGACCAATCTCAGGTCGGATTTTGTGGTGGCGATACTATTGCCGGTTGTCATGCCAGATTTGCGGCTGGAATTGACGATGGAGGTGAGGTCGGTGGTGGCGACTTTGCAAGGTCTGAGGTGGTCAAGCGTGCTGGGGTTTCCCTAGGTTCTGGTTTTTGGGCTCTTGGTTAGGGCTTGGGCCTTTTTGGGGGCTGGAAGTTGCCTAAAGATGGTAGAGATGTTGGGGATGCAGGTACAGCATCTTCTACTAGCAATTTTTTATTTTCTTTTAGGTCGCAAAATCTAGTTTACTCGGTTATTACATTTATTTAACTTGCTTATGAGGTTTTAGGTTTTGTTTGAATTGTTTGAGCCCAAAAGTATTTTTGGCAAGATCCTTTGAGGGGGTTCAGCATAGCAGGCTGATACCTGCGGCCCAAAATGAAGTCTACTTGGGTTTGAGTTATAGCTTCGCCCATTCCGAAATCCATAAGGAAAAAGAGCCCTTATAGGAATCAAGTAGCAAAGGCCGATTAGGGATCTTCAATCAATAATCCTTCTATAGTAAGAAACAGTCGAAACTCTAAGGTACAAATACTGGGTTTAAGGGACAAACAAAGACACAACTCTTCAATCAACTAATTGCACAGATTATCAAAGTCTCTCAGGAGCAAAGCTACCTTCAACCTAGTTGAAAACCAGCGAAGCAAGGGTAACACCCTCGCAACCCAACGAAGCTAAAGTTATGCTTTAGCAAACCCATACTTTCTCCTACTTTCCGGTGATTGCTTTGCTTAACCTACAACGTTAGGTATCGACTCGGTGATGCAAGAGATCACACCACAAGTCCTTATCCGTAAGGCGAAAGTCCTTTTCCGAAAGGCAAAGAAAAGAACCTGGTAACGAGGTTGGTGCTCTTCTCGTTCATAGCGTTTGAGAAGAAGTCAGGTCAAGGGACGCCCCGACGACTGCACCGCACGGTGCTGGCACGCTCGCGCACTCAAAAGAGACTGTTTGCATGCCAGACTAGTTTTGGAGCCAAACATTTTGTCACGCCCAGTGGGACTTGTACTAGAGTTTCATCGTGATCGCCACTATTGGGAAGTCAAACAGAAACCTTACCAAAAGGTTTACGTTAACTGCCCGAAACACAAGACCTCCAGTTACAGGTCGCACTCTCGTGCAGACTGTCGTGGTCTTTATGACGAACAAGTAATCCAAAGATTTTCTCTCAACCTGCCTTCATCCGAGATGTCAACTGAACAAGGAGGAAATCACCGGCCCATCACTGAGGGCAAGAATATTCCCACCATCCAGCCTAGTGAGGGTGGAGATGCCTCTGATACCACCAATGTGGTTAAAGACAAGGTGATAACAGATGGCTATGTGCCCATCCCCATCCCAGAGAATGGGAGCATAGAGGAGTGACTTACCATTATGCAAAAGAACAATGCCTCATTCTAGGAAAAGAGAAACAAAGGTTTCGCGGAGCAACAACAGAGGTTTGAGGACGCTATGAGCATGATCCAGAAACTCAAGCATGATACACGACAAACGCATGGGTGTTTAGGGCATCTGACGTGACAAACTCAGGACAATCACCAGAAGCTCATGGACATGATAAATGCCCAGGCCGCCTAGAGAAAGAATATCGCTACAGAGGTCGCGGCTATTCGCAATGATGGGTCCAATCTCGTGACCCAAGTTGCCATGCAGAAAGTTGACCTGGATCAGGCTAAAGAGGTTCTAAATAAGACATTGGGAGATCCCAATGCTATCCTTGGTTCTCTTGGTCAGCCCGTCGAATCCGGCAAATATGTTCCACTAAATGCTCGAGATAAGGTTAGTAGCAGTAATACTGCCACACCCTCTGCAGCTGCTACTGCTGCATTGGCTAAGAGTAAGGAGAAGGCCCTGGTAATCGGCGGCAAGGACAAAGCTACTCCGCCGGTCGTGCAGAAGAGCAGGACTCTGAAAATCAGTGAAGGCACCCTCGCTGATCCTGTCGTGTTCGCCCAATACGATAGCAATAGAGAGGAGAATGTGTACCAAGAGCTTCCAGAAAACTACTATGGAATTGACCAGGCAGGCAACCCAGTCAGAATAATGGCATTGGCAAAGGATGTGTCTGCACCGACTCCTATTCTTCAACAGTCGAATATCCCTCAGGTCATCCACCTAGAAGAAGGAACGGTGGCCGCTGGCCAAATTGCTCCTACTTTACAGACCACTCGCAAGACTGTGGCAACACCTCCTCCTCCCGGTCAGATTACGTGAGACGTGAAGAGGTAGAGTAGATGATCAGATTGGCTAATCCAAGGGCCTACCTTGATGAGGTTTATGAGGGGCCTTTTCCGCCATATATAATGATCGCACCTTTTCCCAGGGGCTATAAGAATATCATATTTTCTACTTTTTCAGGAAAAGATACAGAGAATGCAATGACTCATTTGTCCAGATTCAAAGTACAATGCGGCCAGTACCAGAATGATGACAGTCTTAAGTGCAAGATCTTTAGCACTTCTCTATCAGGAGATGCTTTCTCCTGGTTCTCCAAACTCCGGCCTGATTCAATCGCAAATTGGCCCGCGATGGAGAAGCTTTTCCGGGAAACTTTCAGAGCTATGGAGCCCGAGGTTGATTTGGCCTCCCTTACCCAGATGGCCCAACAGCCCACTGAGTCTACTGTTGCTTATCTTCAACGATTCTAGATCCAAAAGGCCAAGCTGAACATGGTTCTACCAGAAAGAGAATTGGTTAAGTTGACAATCAAGGGCCTAGAGCCATGCCAACGAAAGAAACAACATGGCAGCGTGATTAAATCCATAGGAGAACTGATCACGGCGGTAGGCAGCTTTGAATACCTTCTCAAAGAGACGGATGCTAGGAAGAATGCATCTAAAGGAACATATGTCCCTGGGAAACACCAGACAATGGCTGCTCTAAACTATCAGCTAACCACTTATGACCTTTACTATCTGGAGAAGAGATGTTCCCGGAGGAAGATGAAGAGGAGGAGAATGATGTTTCTGCCTTCGAGCTGACTGGAAGGAAGAGCTCAGCTCTCAAACAATTGAAGTTGACTAAGTAACCAGTCAAGCTCAAGTCGGTAGCCTTCACCAAACCTGAATTCACGACATATATGTATGATGCCAACAAAGCACACGAAATCTTAGATAAGATGATAGCCGCAAAGATGGTAAAAATAGATTTTGGGCCTTTCCTCAGACCAGAACAGCTGAAAGGGAAAAAGTACTGCAAGTTCCACAATCTGTGGAACCATAACACGGCTAAGTGTGTCAAGCTGAAGGATCAGATTCAGGTATGGCTCAATAATGGTAGTCTGCAGGTTGAATCTCTAACGATCGAGGTAGCGCTAGTGGATCTGAATCATTTCCCTGATACTGGGGTGAACATGGTTGATGTGACCTGGAATAGAAAATGTCAAAGGAAGCCGATTCTCGACTTGACTACCGAGAGCGAAAAGGATAAAGAGGAAGAGGTTCCAAAAAGGAAGAGACATAAGTCTATCAGTGAGGCCTCACCAGTGGTCCTGTGCTCGCGATGCAAAGAGGAATGTGGCATCCAAGTGTCACATGAAGAGGTCGAGCAGACATTCCATTTTGGCTCATTCCCACCAATCAAATGGGCTTCTCCCTCTCGAAATTTCCATCCTTCCAGCCCCAGAGGAAAGATAGAACAGAGTCACCGCCATCTCTAAAAGATTCCAACTTGTTCAAGAAATTGAAAGCTGCGGCGGATGAGAAGAAAAAAGATAAGAAGGGAAAAAGCGAGAACAGAGATATCCTGACCAAGCCATATATCCCACCTGCTTCAACATTCACCATTAAGGAAGGCAGGTGGTACACCAGAGAGAAGGGGAAGGCTGTGGAGATTAACCCCTCCAAGAAGAGGAAGCTGCAACGCAGGTTTGGAGAGGCCAAGCGAACATTAGAAGATTTGGATCAAGGCTTGATTAAGCCTTCGCAATTGGTTAAGTCTCCTGAGCAGTTGACTTGGTTCATAAACTCTCGCAAGCGTACGAATCGTGTCAAGATAGGGAAGTATTAAGCCCAAAATTATAGTACCACGGGGATTAGTGGCTAACCCACAATCCTTGGATAGTCGGAACTAGAGTCACTAAGCAAACAAAGGAAAAAGAAAAAAGAAAATAAATAAAAATGCTATTCTAAGGCACCAAGCCTTAGCAATGCTCGGCTTTAGTTTTCACCAAAGCCTAATAAAAACTAAGAGTCTAGTGGTGGATATGCACAAATGAGTCAAAAATTGTAGGAAGTTTTGAATTGTGAATTAACTAAATTAAACGCAACTGAAAAGTAAACTAAACAACTAATTAACGAACTAGAAAATTAAATTTGGGTTTTCAAATTATTGGGAACATGGGAGTGTCAGGTGATTCACACTAACTCTTTTGCAAATATCGATGTCAATTTCACAAATGCATGCATTTCGTATATGTGTCGAGTCCCGTATCTAGTACCGGTTTAGGCTACTAAACCAATTATCCTTTCAGTGTATTGATTATACCGGTTAAGGCCACAATCAACTCTCTAATTTGGGCATTATGCCAGTTAGGGCCGCAATATCCTAAATTAGAGGTCTAGAGAGCAAGATAATAGAGACCCAAGCAAGCTTAGCTACAATTAACATAGCTAATGGTCACCACACTTAAATCCTAGATGCCACAAGACTAATAAGTTGTCAATTTATCAATCTATTCATTACGATTGCCCACAACATAATTTCAAAGGTTGACAAAGCCTAGAAACATGCTTTTAAGGACCAATAAATTCAGATTTAAAGCATACACAATGGAAATTGCATTTATTAAAAGTAAAGCATCAATATTTATACAAGATGAGTTGGGGCTTCACAACCCTAACTCCCAAAATTGAACTACTCACTATCCATAGTCAAATACATCATCAATAGCAAATAAAATTACAGAATAGATAATAAGGAAGGGATGGGAGAGTTAGCTTGGTCACTTCTAGCTATGAGCTAGTATGAACCAAGTAATTTCTTCACCCAACTACCCAAAATAGAGGTGTGGTGCTCTTGATGATGATTCTTTGAAGCTTGAGTGAGAAATCCTCCAAATACCCACAAGAAAAGTAAAGAAAATAAAAGAAATGGGAGGAGAGGAGTGGAAAGGCAGCAGCCCCCCCGGCAAGGCTGCTGTGCGACGCTGAAGGTGTCTCCATAGGGTTGAATCTATATATATAGGCTGTGCGGCTACTCGAAGAGAGAGGCTAATAATTAAAGTGGTGGCTGCCGTTTTGAAGAGAGTAGAAATTGAGAGGATAACGTCATGTGGGAAGAGAGAGGGAAAGTAGGTTGTTGCCACGTGCTGACATATAAGTGGTTGAAGTTAATTATACAAAACTTTGATTATTGTTGCACGTGAATATGACCATGGCTGAACATGATTAATTAACATAACTCTCTCACTTCATTTTTTCTTCTTTTCCTTCCTTTTCTCTTCTCCACATACTTTTACTCATACTTTAAGGCACTTGGATTCCACTTCCTTAATCGGTATTGACTATGGTTGACGGCATCGACTATTTCGTCATTTTGTCGGAATACTCCAATTTGCACAATTTTACACCATTTCCACTTGATTTTGCAATTCCGCTTATTTCCTACACAATAAATAAAAATGGATTAATTACATAATAATTGACTTGAGGATCAACTTATTTCTAGTGTTTTAGATATAATTACATGCATAGAAATGCGTTTAATCAGCAGTATCAGAAAAAGATGGAGGAGCTTGCCGCTAAGCCTTTGGTGGCTATCCGAAGGATCAACTTAGTTCTAGTGTTTTAGATACAATTACATGCATAGAAATGCATGTAATCAGCAGTATCAGAAAAAGATGGAGGAGCTCGCCGCTAAGCCTTTGGTGGCTCTCCGAAGTTTTCAGAAATAAGCAAGTTCAGCATTGGGGGCACCCAAGCCCAATGTTTTATGCAAGATTCCCAAAGAAAGGACGTCGCCACCAGCCAAGAAGGAAAGTTCTCCAACTAGGAGACCAAGTGTCAGACGCAGGATGTTCCGCGAAGAACTAGAAACGAAACCTTCAGTTTTTGAGAGACTGGGGGGCAAAAAAGATAACTCGAACACCTTACGCTGGAGACATAAGAAGGTTCAGAGCATAGTGGTCGTGGCTTCAGAGGATGCTTTAGTAGTGATACAGAAGCCGGATCCACTAAAGAAGGCTCCCGCACTCCAGGAACATAAACAGGATGAGGAGATGATCCCCGTGGAAGAGTCTTTGGTCGAGTTCGTCGCTAAACAGTTCAACATAAAAAATCCCAGCTGAAGAACCCAAGCTCAACCTTGATGACGACATGGACGAGACAGAAGTGGTGGACACCACCTGCAACATGGTATATGTGTTACCCGCCAAGTACGCCCTACCGGTCACTACACAAGAATGTGTAGAAGCTGAAGAAACTAGCAAGTAGCCGTTTTAGATCACCTCAGCTGCAACGACTGCGGTGGAAGAGGTAGTGTTTCTGGAAACTAGGGACGCTAACAGCAGAGGCTTCTTCATGAGTTTCACAAGGCCAACACCCTCTATGGTGCAACACATGAGGCCTTTGTACATCATAGCGGAGATTAATGGTATCAAGGTTAGCAAGATTATGGTTGATACCGGGGCTGTAAATGTCATTACTATAAGGACCATGCATTTGCTAGCGATCGAGAAAGAGAAGATCTAGTACAGCTCCCTCACACACAAGAACTTTGCAAGGACTGTGACCAAGACTTTGGGCCTGTTTTTCCTACAAATTAAGGTTGGCCCCACTGAGGGCGTTTATGCTTTCTTTGTAACAGACTGTTATGCAGCCTACAACGCCATTCTAGACAGAGACTGGATTCATCAGAGCTATTGTGTTCCGTCGACTCTCCACCAGGAACTGATTATGTGGAACAGGGTTACAGATAAGGTAGTGGTGATTAAAGCTGACCCCCGACCTTTCCCTGTTTAGGTGAATTATGTGGATGTCAGGTACTACTTGTCGCCAATTACTCCATTGCATGTCAGGGGCATCAATAACAAAGGCCGCCCCACGGGGGTGACGGCCTCTGAAGTGGCATAGTGGGGGCTTATGCTCCCAAAAGAGGACCTGGAAAGGCCTGGTCATGTTGTGCCTCAATCTCAGATTAATTGATGGATTATGACCATCTGGAGGAAGGGATAGAGGCCTTCCATTCTTTGTACGACAGGTTGTCTTCGTACTTGGTGGAGAAAGAGGCCTATGATCGAGTCGCAACATTGGAGTGCGTCAACGAAGAGTTCTCTGACCATGAGGAGGACGAGGAGGAAATTCAACTCACCCCAGCGGCGTTGGATGACACTCCTCTAAAAGTTAGGGATCCTATCGAGAAGGTCAATTTGAGGAAGACAAATGAGCCCATAGAAGTGGCTATTAGTATATACTTAGAGCCTAACGAGAAACAAAGGCTCATTGACTTGTTGCTGGAGTACAAGGATTGTTTCGCGGGAAAATACGAAGACATGCCATGCCTATCACCCGACTTGGTTTGCCACAAGCTACCAACGTTGCTTGATAAGAGGCCCGTGAAGCAAGAGTAGTGGAGAATGAACTCGGAGACCCAAGTCTTGGTTAAAGAGGAAGTTGAGAAGATGCACAAGTCGGGAATCATCAGGGGGGCCAAATATAACTAGTGGCTATCCAACATAGTGCCTATTCGCAAGAAGAATGGCAAGATGAGGGTCTACCTGGATCATAGAAACCTTAATACTGCTACCCCCAAAGACGTCTATCCCATGCTGGTGGTGGATATGTTGGTAGAAGTAGTAGCGGGGCATGAGCTTTTGTCCTTTATGGATGGGACAACAGGATATCACTAGATTTCGGTAGCTGAAGAAGATAGGCACAAGACCGCGTTCCACTACCCTGGCTTCGCGGGAGTTTTTTGGTATGTGGTTATGCTCTTTGGTTTAAAGAATGCTGGGGCCACCTGTCAGAGAGCCATGAACCTAATCTTTCATGACATACTAGGAAAGATTTTAGAGGTTTACATAGACGACGTGGTCGTTAAATCCAGAAAGCGAGGGGACCACATCGCGGACCTCAGGAAGGTTTTTTAGCGAATGCGGCTACACAAATTGAAGATGAACCCTACCAAGTGCGTGTTCGGAGTCCAGGCTAGTGACTTTTTGGGTTTCATTGTCCACCAAAGGGGCATTGAGGTACCTGAGCATATCTCAAACACCCAGATCACTCTGCAGATAAGAATGTCCGTTTTCTCGCGCTGAATTACTTTCTCAAGAATGACAAACTGAGGAGGCGCAGAGAGGATGGCATCTACTTCAGGTCTGTTTATGGTCGTGAGGCAATGTGCCTGATGCATGAGGCGCACGCGGGCATGTGTGGGGCTCATCAAACGGGCCCAAAGATGCACTGGCTAATCAGAAGATATGGTTATTATTGGCCAAGCATCTTGAAGGATTGTATAACATTCGCGAAGGGTTACCAGGATTGCCAGGCACATGGACCAGTCCAGCATATTCCAAATATCCCCATGCAGCCTATCATTAAGCCTAGCCTACCCGAGGCTGGGCATTGGACTTGATTGGAATGATTCATCCTCATTCTTCTCTTCAGCACAAGTTCATCATTATCGCTACCGAGTTCTTCACCAAATGGGTACGTAGAGGCTAAGCCTTTAAAGGAAGCTTCTGGTTCCACAATCCGACAATTTATTTTTCATCACATTATTTGCAGGTTTGGTATCCCAGATGTTTTGGTGTCTGACAAAGGGGCAGCATTTATGGGCCGTGAGGTTGAACAGGCTCGTAGCTGACTTGGGAATACAATTCATTCATTCCACCCCATACTATGCTCAGTCCAATGGCCAAGTAGAGGCCAATAACAAAATTTTCATCACACTCTTGAATAAGATGCTCGCATAAAATCTTGGCCAGTGGCACGAAACGTTGTATGAGACTCTCTAGGCCTATTGCACTTCCAAACGTAGCCCCACTGCCACAATGCCCTACGCTCTCATGTTTGGTAATGATACGGTGTTACCTTTGGAGATTAATGTTCAATCCCCTCGAGTTTAAGAGCAACATCATCTGATTGGTGAAGATTACGTCCAAGCCATGTGGCAAGAGCATGAAGACCTTAGCAAGAAACGCTTGGAGGCTCTGGACAGTTTGGTGATGGAAAAGTAGCGCATCGCTCGACCCTATGATAAGTGGACACGTGGCCACAGCTATAAGGAGGACAAGCTCATCTGGAAGGTGGTTCTGCAGCTTGGGGAGAAATTGGCCGGCCGCGGCAAATGGACATCACGATGGGAAGGACCCTTTGTTATTCATAAGGTTCTGGAAAAAGGGGACTTTCACCTTAAAGATTTGGACGGCGATATCCACCGGAGTCCTATCAATGGCAGATTGAAGAAATATTACCCCAGTGTTTGGGAATTTGAAGATCCGCCTGACACCCCAGCCATCGGGGCTGGGGGGCAACCATAGTCTTTCTCTACTCGCGTCCTCATCTTTATCAGGGCCTACTTTGTGGCCCTACTATAATGTACTCGCTTCGCCTAGCAAGATTAGGGGGGCAATACTCTATATATTTTAGGCTTTGTTTTCGCTACTCTTTGACTTTGTTCTACATGGGTGAATTTTTTTATTTTTTTTGTTTCACATCTCTTTTTCCTTTTTGACAATCGAATGTTAAAAATACATATACCAGAGGCTCTATAATATACATTAGGAGATTGAAAGTGACAAAATATTATTGTATTCACAAAGTGGCTTTGCAGCCAAAAGCAATACAAGTACATTCACGAAATTACACTTGGGAAATTACAAATTTAAATTAAAAAAAATTGTAAACTTTCAAGTCTTCTGGATCTTCTTTCAAAAGGGACTTGACAATCGGCTTTAGTCTCTACACCCTTTTCTCTTGAACCTTGGTAGCTGCTATCGTTTGTACTCGAAGGATGGGAAGCGCTCGAGTTCATCCCAATCCTCCCAGTTGTCTATCCTTTAGGCTAAAGACCTCATTACAGACTGACATCAGAGGTCAGCGAAGCTAAGTTGCCCTATTTATCTTAGGGACAAAACGGAAGTTCGGTCCTTAAGCCCAGCAGTTGGGGCGTCGAAAAAGAGCGGAAGATAGTAGATGGCTTTCCGCATTCCTTTGGCATGCTCCACGGGAGGGAACCTCAAGAGGATGAACCCTTTGGGGTAGATTTCCTAAGCTAGGATCCCCTCGTGTTCTTCAACCTATCCGAAGCCTAGGACATTCCATCCAGGCTTTCAGAAGCCAAAGACACGAGGTTGCCTGAGATTAAGCCATAAGGCCTATCTCAGGGTTGAGATTTCACCATAAGGCCTAAGATCTAGGGGCTAGAAGAGAGATCGTGGGGAGAAGATTTCTGAAAAATGAGGAAGTGGAGTAGGGCTTGCAAAGCCATTTTTGGGTAGGCCATGGTTCTGATCTTCTCATCCCCAAAGTACAGGTATATATAGTGCTAATCCAAGTGGCCTCAGCCCTTGGATGGACAGTTGAAAGTCGTGATCAACGCCATCAATGAGATTAAATGCCATAATCTCATAAATGAAGGAGAATTGAAGACGCATGGGAAACGGAACGGTCTTCAAGGTGGTAATAGCTCAGTTTCGAGATTATCTTGTATGATTCGCTTTAATACGTAATTAAGGCAAATTTAAAGAAATTGATGGCTACGAAGACAAAGGCGCGTTTAGGCCGATAAGTGGACTAGAGCAAATAAATAATATTATTACTGGGTTAATAGTATCCATAATATAAAAGATAATGGGCCTAATGCTAGAGGCCTAAAGCCCCCGGCCTGCGTAGGACAGGCGAAGAAGATGATCATCCAGATGGTAGCCAGCTTGAATGGCGGCATGTTCGGCCTGTTGGGCTACTTCAGCGGCTTGGGCCAAGTTTTGAGACAGCACCTCAGAGGTAGCCAATGGCTGTTCCAGTTGGGCTTCCTCATGGGCGATCCTAGCCCTTACAGTAGCCAATTGGGCCTAAAGATCCTGGATCTGGGACTCGAGGTATTTCTCCTCGAGCTCCATATCCCTGAGATGAAAGACTTGTGCACCCAGGGAGTCTCGCAGAGCTTCCATTTGTTGGGCAAGGGCCTGATGCTATGTCTGGGCTTGACGGGCTCGCGCTCGCACCACTTAGGAAGATCACCTAGCAATTTGTCTATAGCGCCAAACTGAGCATCAGAAATGGCAGCTTCGTGAAGAAGTACTCTGAGATATTCCAAGGCCCTTGCAAATGCGCCAAACGCCAATAAGTCAGGACCCAGAAGTCATCGAAGACAAAGCTTAGCATATTCCACCACTCCAGGAAGGGTTACTTCAAGGGCACGAGCTAGCAGCTCTAATCTGGAAAGTTCTCAAGGAGGAGGTTGCGGCTAGGCAGGAGCGACAATGATCAGGGCCTTGACGGGTTCGTCGACAAGACCTACCACTTCAGGTACCGGCTGGGGACCTACTTCTGCTGCTGCTTCATGCACTTGGGGGGTAGGATCGCCATTGGCTTCATCCACCAGGTTTGGATCGTTGTGACCCTCGTCGACAGTTTCCTCAGCAGTTATCGCCACTTCCTCTGTGCGGACAAGGCTCTGACCCTGAGAGGGGAGTGTCAGATGTCGAGAAAATCAAAATTAAACTATAAGAGAAGAGGATAGACGTCAAGGAGGGATACCTCATCAGCAGGTTGCTCATGAGTACTGACGGGAACATCCTGGGCTATGATTAGGAGGTGTCCGCCACCGCCTGTTCTTAGTCAACCATAACAACAACAAGTCCAGAATCAGGCGCTAGTTGCTCCAGAATGCTGGATCCCTGGTTGACTCTTGCCAGGAGCGTCAGGGGGGGGCATCCTCTCCTCGGCCTCAGGCGAACTATCATCTATAATCTAAACCAGCACATGGGACGGAGGTGGATGGTCTGCAGCGCGAATTTGAGGTTAGGAGATGACTGGGCTTGAGGGCGCTTGGGCCTGCGAAGAGGTCGCTTCCCCTCTAGTAGTACAAAGGCCTTCCCCACTCTGCCTAGAAGGGCCTGTAGTCCTACGACGAACCTACAAACGAGGAACGTTTGGTTATAAGACGAAATGTGAAGCAAAACAATAACTTCATTACTTGTCTGAATCGCGAAGGTACCAGTCGATAGGCGATTGGTTCGTCATTTTTCCAAGAGTAGCTCAAAGGGTCAGAAAGATTGCGTTTGAGGGCTAGAGTGGTGGGGACCTGACAAGGGTTGAGGAATCAAGTTTGAGACCAAAAAGAGGGTGTCAAAAAAAAAAAAAATAAAGACAGATTATGCGAGGTTTCTTACCTCCCCAGGATCTTCGTCATTAGAAGAGTTTGTGACTTCAAGCTCCACTGCCACAGCCTATTGCTTCGCTGCTTGACCAGTGGCCGCGGAGGAGACATCGGTCAGCTGACCACCAGATGGCAGGGCACCGTTGGCCCTGAGACTTGTCCGCTGAAACAAAACATCAATTAGGATAATGAAGGTGAGGGGGATGAAATTTGCTGGCGCAGGAAAGAACTTGCTTCCTGTGCCGGTTCACGAATTATGATTCCAGCTTATGCAGGATGCGGAGCTGACGCAGGTCGCCGGGGTTGTGCTCCGTGGACAGGGAAGCGAACGAGCACTTGAGAATCAATGTCGTCAAGGTAGTTCAAATGGCGGATGAGTATCGCGAAGAGCTCGTCGTCCGGTAGATCCCAGCAGTTAACAGAGACCTTGGCCCACTATCGATCATAGTCCTCGGTGACTCCGTCGATGGGAAAATTGACTAAGATGAGCATGCTTTGGGCTGGAGGGGGCCCAGTAGCGGGGCCTATTCTTTACTAGGAGGTGTTGTAGTTCCAGGAGTCGTAGAGAGGGAAAGGTATCAATTAGGCTAACCCAAGTTGGCGAGCGTAGTGGTTGGGGGCGTATAGCTCATAAATGATATCATCAGCCGCGAGCTTAATGTTTGAGCGAGAGTTCGCGTGGTGGAAGGCCAGGCCCGGCGATCACTATAATTCGGATCGCCGGGCAAGAATCCTCATTTAAGGGGAGGCAGGAACCTCCTATTGAGAACCAGGTCCAAATTTGTTATCTCGTCTAGAAGGTACAGGTAGGAGAAACACTCACAGTATGGAGGGGAAGTGTGCCTTTCTTCCCAGCAGTACCACTGACTCAAAAGCGCGTTGACCGGTGGGAATTTAGGAATGTCTGATCGGTGGAAGTGAGGGAAGTAGACTTGAAGCTAGAAGTCCAGAATCCATAAAGGTCTAGAAATGCCAACCTCAAAAGGATGCATGGTGTCTTGATACAAGGCACGGTACATTGAGCCCAATAAGGGTTGCCCAAGGCTGACACGGTTGCCGTTGTAGATGGGCAGTAGCCAGAGAGGCCCAATTGGACCAGTGCTTGTTGAAGGAGGTGTAGAAAATGTACTTGCAAAACCAGCACTCCAAGAAGGCAATGCCACCAGTCGCATTGTTCTCTTTGCAATAGTGGGATCGCCACTGTGGGTAAGAGCGGCTGTGGGAGTCGCGGCCAGCTTGAACCATTAGTGAAGGGAATTTGACAGCGTCGAATTACCAATGTACATAGGGCTCGAAGTCAATAGGCAGCCCTGTGATGGCGAGAACATCCAGCAACGTTATACTCATCTGCCTAAACCTGAAGTTGAAGGTGTTGCTAGCAGTGCTCCAGAAGCAGAGGTGAGCGATTGCTTCCACTGGGGAGTTGAAAGCATAAGTCGATGGTGTGGGTGATACCCACCGCGTCCCAGTGAGCTAGATCCCTGTCTCTAACCTCGTGATACCAAGAGAGTTCCTTCGTGCTCACTGAGGACCAAAACCCTATTTTGGCTCTGTGTTGGCGCTAGCCCCAACTACCGAAGTCTTTAGGAGTCCTTCGGAGGATGGGGATAGGGCAGCTAATGGGCAGGCCATACAGGGCCATGGCTACTTCCAGGATGGCATCTCGTAGGGTAGGACCTAGTCCGGTCTGAGAATTGGGGAAACTGAGTAACAGAGGCCTCTGGATGGTGGCCTGAGTGAAGCATCGTGCGCCGACGCCGGTTCCCCAGGCGTGAGCGGCTTCCTCATTGATCTCCTCTTCCTGATCAATGAAAATTTTCTTTTGATGAGCCATTTCTGGGTTTCTGAGAAAGGAAGTGTGGGAAAGAGAGAGAGTTCTAGCTTTAGCAAAGAGACTGCTGATGTGACAGATCTGAATATTTGAGACAAGATTTAAATAGAGGATTTTGTGAGGGAAACGATGCGGCGAAAAGACGTTTAGCAGTTGGGCAGACTTAAACCCTCATTTATGGCTTCAGTTTATGTCATAAGTCATGTCACTTAAGTCCTCTTTGATCAGTTATGTATTCGTGGGCCTGATCTCGAGGCTTGGGGGGCAATGTTTGAGCCCAAAAGTTTTTTTGGCAAGATCCCTTAAAGGGGTTCAACATAGCGAGCCGATACCTGTGACCCAAAATGAAGTCTACTTGGGTTTGGGTTATAACTTCACCCATTCTGAAATCCATAAGGAAAAAAAGCCCTTATAGGAATCAAGTAGCAGAGGCCGATTAGGAATCTTCAATCAATAATCCTTCTATGGCAAGGAACAGTCGAAACCCTAAGGTATAACTACTGGGTTTCAGGGACAAACAAAGACACAACTCTTCAATCAACTAATCGCACAGATTATCAAAGTCTCCCCGGAGCAAACCTACATTCAACCTAGTTGAAAACCAGCGAAGCAAGGGTAACGCCCTCGCAACCCAACGAAGCTAAAGTCACACTTTAGCAAACCCGTGCTTTCTCCTACTTCCCGGTGATTTCTTTGCTTAACCTACAACGTTAAGTGTCGACTCGGTGACGCAAGAGATCACATCACAAGTCCTTATCCGTAAGGCGAAAGTCCTTTTCCGAAAGGCAGAAAAAAGAACCTGGTGATGAGGTTGGTGCTCTCCTCTTCCATAGCATTTGAGAAGTAGTCAGGTTAAGGGACGTCCTGACGACTGCACTGCATGGTGCTGGCACGCTCGCGCATTCAAAAGAGACTGTTTGCATGCCAGATTAGTTTTGGAGCCAAACAAAAATAAAGGTGCGTAAACTTCCTTAAAAGGTGGGTGTAGCCGGGAGTGCGAGGTTCTGTTTGTTTAGAATAGGTCCTTTGTATGTACTAAAGGACGGCTCTTTCTGTCGACCTCTCAAGGGTGTGTCGTTTCTGATACTTCTTGCTGAATTATAAAATTGGCTGACTCATTCGATTAAAAAAAAAAGATACAGTATGTTTTCTTCTTTCTATCGATTACTCTAAAAAACGTTTCTATATCAGCAACTAACAAATTATTTTTAAAGGCCCCACTTAATATAAAATCTTAGCTCCACTACTGTAACATCATCCATCCATGGATAGGGTATATGCAGTTGTATATTTTAAAACTACCTTTTGATCCTTTGTCCTAAAAAAAAAAAAATCTTGACATTTGGTTTTGAAGATTACACAGTACTCTAAAGGCTTTTTGGGGTGAATGACTAATCCGTGTAGGATTAACTATCCCTTGACAAGATGGTAAGACATGTGAATATCACAACAATATTTTTTTTTTTTGGTACAAAACACAAGAAATTAATTTAGAAAATTACACACAAGTGTCAGTTTGAAACTTAAATCAGTTATAAGGCCACCAAAGTTTTATTGTACACATATGGCCACTTGTATGTTTAAATTATTTACATCCTGACAATTTTACCCTTCGTGGAAGAAAGCTAACTCTATGATCTGTCTCTAGCCAAAACAAAAAGAAACTCTCTCTCTCTCTTCCCCGATCTCTCTTCTTCTTCTCTTCCCTCTGTAATCACCGGAAAGCATCAATTCCGACCACCATCTCTCATCACCGTCACCATCAATTGAACCACAACACAAACCCAACCAAAGCCCAACCACCCCATCGCCGATTAAGGCTCCGGCCATCCTTTCAAGATGAAGCGGATTTGATCTGATCGGTGTCTTCGATATCGCCGCGTCGTTCAACTCAGGCGACCTTACGCTCCTCATCGAGATACGAGGTCGTCAGTGTCCTCTAATTCAGCCTGAGAGGATTCCAGATCGGTGTCCGACTAATCACCTGCTCTTCTTCTTCTTCTTGGAAATAGGCTCCGACCACCGGGCAAGGTCCTCCAGGTGATTTCCGAGTCCTCTGAGAAGATCATGCGTGCTTAAGGACGTATGTGAGCAAATTGGCGCGGCTAGGGTTAGTCGGAGTCCTGGATTTTCAGCAGGCTCTGACGGCGGCTGCCGCCTATGGAGAAGAGGTCGCTGATGAGCACATTAGGGAGGGCGTGGCTGTTATGGTTGTGGAGACTTTGTTCTCGGCTCACTTTTACCCGTATATTATGATCTCGACCCAGGTAACTTCGGCTGCATTTGGAATTGATCGGTCTATGTTTTCGTTGTGCTAAGTTTTTTTTTTTTTTCTTATAGATTTGTGGTTTGAATCATGAATTGCTACTGTTTTTGGAAATGGCAAAAACTCCTATATTGTTTTTTTCATTCAGTTTGATAGTTTTGGTTTGATTTGGGTAATTACTATGAATTTTACAATTGTTTTGATTTCCGAGTAGCTTTTGTATTGTTTTGAGTTATGGTAATGAAATTGGATCTTAATTTTATGCCTCATTATTTCTGATGGTGTTTTATTCTCGTTTGTACTTCTGTTTTTGTGGTTGAATTCTGGCAAAAGAGAGCATGTGAAGCGGTTTTCAATGTTGGTGAGAGTAGCTTTCGGAGTTTGTGAGAGTAGCTATTGGTTTTGGTGGAAGTAGCATTTTGTTGTTGGTGAGAAGAGTTTTTGATGTTGATGAGAATATATTTTGTTGTTGGTGAGATTAACTTTTGGTGGTGATGATTGTAGCTTTTTGTAGTGGTGATAGTAGTTTTTAACGTTGGTGAGAGTAGTTTTTTGTGGTGGTGATAGTAGTTTTTTGCGGTAGTGAGAGTAGCTTTTATTGATGGTGAGAGTAGTTTTTGATACAAGAGTAGCTCGTTGGCGTTAGTGACAGTAACTTTTGTTGTTGGTGAGAATTGCTTTTGGTGTTGGTGAAACCAGCTTTTGCTGTTGGTGAGAGTAGTTTTCTAGTGTTGGTGAGAGTAGCATTTGTTGCTGGTGAGAGTAGCTTTTGGTATTGGTGACAGTAGCTTTTGTTGGTAGGGATAGTAGTTTTTCGTTTTGGGGAGCATAAGTTATTTGGTAAGCAGTAGCTTTTATTGTTGGTGATAGTAGCTTTTGTTATCTCATCGGAAGTTGCCGGAAATTTTACTAGAGTAAATTTTGTTGCTAGTGACAGTAGCTTTTGTTGCTAGTGATAGTAGCTTTTGTGACTTCGCCTGAGATTGCCGGAAATTTCATCAGAGTAGTTTTTGTTGCTAGCTACAATAACTTTTGGTGTCAGTGACAGTAGCTTTTGTGGTCCCCGGAGTTCGCCGGAAATTGGTCGGAGGTCGGCTGGAGTTGACCGGAGACCTTGCCAGAGAGGAGTGAGAGAATGAATGTTGGTTTTGAACTCTAGTGGCATTTATGTAAATATATTAGTTTTTAATATAAAAAATATAACACATTTTTTAATCTAGTAGTCTTATGAAGGAAAAAACTAGTTTGTGACTTATGGCTAAAAAAACATTATACGATGCACTTATATGTAATTAACCCAAATTAATTTGGCACTTCACCTTTCATTTTTTTTTTTTTTTGGAGAGATACTTCTTCCATATTTTCAGCTTTATTCAGAACGTGTAGCAACACAGTGATGAAGTCTTTCCTTATTGCACCTAGGACGATCGAAACTCTGTCAATGGAAAACCAATATTGTAATCATTCTGATTGATTACTACCCTTATTGCATGTCAATGGTTGAATCCCCAATACCAATCCATCCGATATGTTTGGTTTTCGCATCTACATACCCAACAAGCAGGCAAGTTCAGGATTCTGTTTTTTTTTTTTTTTCTCATTTTATGCCAATTTTACTATGGGACGAGTGTTGGAAATGCTGCATAAATCTGCATTTTGCAATCATAAATATGCATATGGACTGAATCTCAATTTTAGCAAGAAACCCACTATTATTAATGAGAAATTTGGGTTTGTCACCATAGTCAAAAATGATAAATTCTGAATATCATGCATCTGAGCTTTAGTTTTGCTCATCATTATTTATGTAATTGAAAGATGAAAGATATCCAACAATGTATGACTTGAAAAGTTGGACTGATGAGGGGTAAAAGTTGAGGATAAAGTATATTTGTATGGTTAAATTGCTTTGCTATCGAACATTATAGTAATCGTTTGTTGTCACTGCCACAATTTTCATTTCTTAGAGAAATGACACACTCTATATATTAAAGCTAGCATATTTTAAGATCAGTGTGTATTTGGAAAACTTGTAATATATGGTTATTCATCAATCGACGATATAATTCTTTCTTCATAGATTAGTTGATTCCCTCGACACTTTACGCCTTGCAAAAGATAAATATATACAATGGATGTAGAAGAAGAAAGATATGATCTTGAATCACTGTTGATTCCTAATTCTCAAGAACATGCTATTGAATCGAGAAAGGGATTCCTGAACAAAGATGAGATTTTTGAGGAAGTGAAGAAGCAGCTGTTGTTAATATGGCCGCTAGTGTCATCAAATTTCTTGCTATTTGGTATGCAATAAGTTATTTCAGTCATGTATGTCAGTCATCTTGGAGAGCTATCGCTCGCTAGTGCTTCAATGGCTACTTCATTCGCTTCAGTCACTGGTTTGAGCTTGATAGTAAGACGGCTTCTACTCTAAGTTATTTGCAGCTCATTGTGTTCCTTGTCACATATGGTGATATCTTGATTTCCCCTTAACTTGTTAAATAGCTGGGAATGTGTAGCGCCTTGGACACTTTCTGCGGTCAGTCCTTTGGAGCAAAACAGTATCGGATGCTTGGTATACATATGCAGAGGGCAATGCTTATTCTTTTGCTCGTCAGCGTTCCTCTTGCAATTATATGGGCTAATGCAGGCAATATTCTTCAGTGCTTAGGTCAAGATCCAGAGATATCCTCTGCTGCAGGAGATTATGCTCGTTTGATGATACCTTGCATTTTTGCTTATGCAATCCTACAATGTCATGCTAGATTCTTGCAAACTCAAAGCAATGTGATTCCAATGATTGCTAGCACAGGAACTGCAACACTACTGCACTTGCTTACCTGTTGGGTTATGGTATACAAGACCAGCCTTGGATCTAGAGGTGCTGCTGTGGCAAACGCCATCACCTATTGGATCAATGCATTGTTTTTGTTTGTTTATGTCAGAGTTTCTCCCTCTTGCAAGAACACATGGACTGGATTCTCAAAGGAGGCCTTCCATGGAATTCCCACTTCTCTAAAACTATCTATCCCTTCAGCTTTAATGTCCAGGTAATTTTTACTTGACTATATTGACTTTGGAGAGCTACCAAACAGTATAAATAGCACTTAGTATGGTTTGTTGCTTTCATGTCCTTATACAGCTTAGAAATGTGGTCATTTGAAATGTTGGTCCTCGTATCTGGTTTGCTTCCGAATCCAAAACTTGAAACATCAGTCCTGTCAATCAGGTTGGCAGTTGATGCTTAACAGTTACTCAAGAACAATACATAGAAGTCCTTATTGGTAGCTGATTAAACTTGAAAATATATGCAGCTAGCAAAACTATGATACTAGTCAAATAATACAGTATTGAGAGAATCAATTTTTCTGATAATAATATTACACCCATTCTGTGGTGTATATAAACAGATTACAATCGTACTACAACGTACTACACCTATTGTGTACAACCATACTACACAACATACACAAGGTAAGTAATTACAACAATATATTCCCGTGTAGTCTATTCCTAATAGGGAATGATGACTCACACTAACACTCCCCCTCAAGTTGGCGCATATACATTAACCATGCCCAACTTGCTAAGTGAGTCATAAAACTCCTTCCTGGAAACTCCTTTGGTAAGTACATCTGCAAGTTGCTCTTCAGTTGGAACAAAAGGAAAGGTAATAATTTTGGCATCTAGTTTCTCCTTTATAAAGTGACGATCAACCTCCACATGTTTAGTACGATCATGCTGTACTGGATTCTGTGATATGTCAATAACTGCCTTGTTATCACAATACAACTGCATGGAATTTTTGAGTTTGAAACCCAGATCACGTAACAGATTTCTCAGCCACAACAATTCACACACTCCGTGAGCCATACCTCTATACTCTGCCTCAGCACTAGAACGTGCCACAACTTTCTGTTTCTTACTCTTCCATGTAACCAGATTACCTCCCACAAAGGTAAAGTAACCTGATGTCGACCTCCTGTCTGTGATATTTCCAGCCCAATCTGCATCTGTGAAGCCACAAACCTCAAGAATGTTGTTGTGTTTAGAAAACAGTACTTCCCTTCCTGGAGCTGACTTCAAGTACTTCAGAATCCTCATAACCGCATCCATGTGACTCTCACTCGGATTATGCATGAACTGACTTACCACACTCACTGCATATGCAACATCTGGTCTAGTATGAGCCAAATAAATCAAGCGCCCAACTAACCTCTGATAGCGAGCTCGATCAGTAGGTACCTGATCTGGATACTCAGCTAAACAATGATTCTGCTCAATAGGAGTGTCAATAGGTCTGCAATCCAACAATCCTGTCTCTGTCAGCAAATCAAGAACATACTTCCTCTGGCACAGATAGATTCCTTCTCTCCCCCTGGCTACCTCAATTCCTAAGAAGTACTTAAGCTCACCCAAGTCCTTCATCTCAAACTCAGAGGTTAGCTGTCTCTGCAGTCTATCCATCTCAACAGTATCATTACCAGTGATTACCATATCATCCACATAAATAATTAGAGCTGTTACCTTCCCTTGTTGATGCTTGAGGAACAAGGTGTGGTCTGAGTTGCTCTGCCTGTAACCAACCTTCCGCATAAACTGTGAAAATCTTCCAAACCAAGCACGTGGTGACTGTTTGAGACCATACAGAGATTTTCTCAATCTACAGACAAAATCACCAGGAGAAGCAACTACATACCCAGGTGGAAGGCTCATGTACACTTCCTCGGCTAACTCTCCATGAAGAAATGCATTCTTGACATCAAACTGTCGGAGTGGCCAGTTTAAACTAGCAGCAAATGAGAGCAGAACCCGAATAGTGTTCATCTTGGCAACAGGGGCAAATGTTTCATCATAGTCTATACCATATGTCTGAATAAACCCCTTTGCTACAAGGCGTGCTTTGTACCGATTCTCTGATCCATCTCGATTATGCTTCACAGTAAACACCCAACGACAACCTACAGCTTTCTTGCCTTGTGGTGGAGGCACAAGTTGCCAAGTATTGTTCTTCTGCAACGCCTCCATCTCTTCCTCCATTGCCTTCCTCCACTTTGGATTCCCTAACGCATCCTGCACTTTGTTAGGTACTGATACAGCAGATATTTGATTCACAAATGATTCATATGACTTAGACAATCTCCTAGTGGACATATAATTAGCTACTGGGTATTTTGATTTGGCAGTAAGAGTAGGTTCATATCTTTTGGCTGATTGACCTCGAGTGGTCCTATTTGGTAACACATATTGCTCAACACTAGACTCACTACTACTAGTACTAGTGGGTGAACATACCTCAAATGAGTGATCTTCCGTACCAGGGAGCTGTGGGTCAGGGGTAGAAGTGATGGCAGGAGGGGCAGTTGTGTCTTCAACTTCATTTTCAGCCATAGAAACTGGTGCATGGATGCTTGGAGCTACTGCTTCAAGAGGTGGCGAGCTGATGGTCTCAGCTGGATCCGTCAAAATACCTCCTGCCTGTGTGACTTCTTCCTCTCCTCCTTCTGTTTCCTCCCCCTCTCCATGATACAGCTCTTCAAAATATGAATTCTCCCCCTGAAGAGCTGTATCTGAAGAGGAAAAATAACTCATGTCCTCAAAGAAGGTAACATCCATAGTGACATAGTACTTCCTGGTAGGTGGATGATAGCACTTGTATCCCTTCTGATTCCCTCCATAGCCAACAAAGACACACTTAAGTGCCCAGGCATCCAACTTAGACCTCTGGTTTTTAGGAACATGGACAAAGGCAACACAACCAAAGACACGAGCTGGAAGATTATGAAAGGAAGGTAAGGAGACATGAGATGCAAGAACCTCAAATGGAATTTTTCCCTGAATGACGCTAGATGGAAGATGATTGATAAGATGGGAGGAAGCCTGTACAGCATCACCCCAAAGATATTTAGGCATATGAGAACTAAAGAGAATGGCACGAGCCATATCAAGCAAATGACGGTTTTTCCTTTCAGACACTCCATTTTGTTCTGGTGTTTGTGGACATGTAGTTTGGTGAACAATCTCATTGGTTGTAAAATACTCTTGGAAAACATGATTAACATATTCCCCCCCATTGTTAGAACGAAGGACTTTAATGGTGCTATGGTATTGTGTTTGAACAAGAGTACGAAAAGTTTGAAAAGCTGGAAAAACTTCATCTTTGTTTTTTAGCAGAGCAGCCCATGACAATCTTGTACAATCATCAATAAACAAAACAAAGTATCTCATACCCGACACAGTGGGTTCTCTAGATGGCCCCCAAACATCAGAATGAATCAACTCAAAAGGAACAACACTTTTATTAGAAATGCTAGGAGAATAAGTAGCACGATGACTCTTGGCCAAAACACATGTTTCACAATGTAAAATAGACTCATCCACACCAATAAACAAAGTCGGCATGGTTTTTCTCATAAGACTAAAAGAGGGATGCGCTAAACGGCGATGCCACAACCAAATTTCACTTAGCTTATCAGAACTCGAAGTCAAAGCAGCGCGGGACTGTGCTCCTGGCTTCTCTTCTGCATATGTTTGATCCAGATGGAACAACCTGCCCCTTAGATACCCCCGACCAATTATCTCCCTGGTGAGAAGATCCTGAAAAATCACATACATAGGATAAAAGGTTACAGAGCATTTAGACTCAGTGTTCAATTGTGGGACAGATATCAAGTGATGAGATAAGTCAGGCACATATAACACATTATGAAGTTCTAAAGTGGGAGTAAGACGCACTGACCCTGACCCTAACACAGGAAAAGCCTCAGCATTGGCATTGGTTACATAGGACACTGATGGGGAAGACAATTCAGTAAAATATGATTCGTCATAAGTCATATGATCGAAGGCACCAGAATCAATAATCCATGTATCAGAACCAACAAATTTAGAAATCTGTAAAGCTATACCAATTTTACCTCAACCAGCTATAGAGGCTGTGGGGTTAGCGCCACCTGCTGTATGATGATCTTGGCCAGCCACTCCATAGAAATCCGGTTCTTGGACCAATTGAACAGCAGCTGCTTTCGCCTTAGGACGATAACCCTGCTTTTTAGGTTTAAGATGTGGGTTCAACTTCTAACAAGTCTCCCGAACATGCCCAAGGTCGTTGCAATAAGAACATTGAGGATGAGGGCGATTGGTGAAACCTTGTGGTGAACCTTGCGGATGAAATTGGGCTGAACTCTGCTGCTGAAGGAAAGGTGCCGGTGGCTTGGCCTGAATGGCTAAGCTAGATACTTCAATCTGTGCATGTTTGACACTCTCCTGTTGAGACTCATCCTTACGGATGTAAGTAAACGCTGTGTTCAAGCTAGGAGGGTCTATCATTCTAAGCAATTCTCCCTTGGCACTGCTATGCTTTTCATCAAGCCCTCTCAGAAATACATGGACCCTTTCTAGCTCCTTCTCTTTCTGGTACCACACAAGATCTTCTTGATTCTTAATCTTGCAAGGACGCTTCTGATCAATTTCAGTCCATACATTCTTCAGCTTGGTGAAATACACAGCTACTGGTTGCCCATTCTGTTGCATAGTAGCAGCTTTACACATCAATTCATGAACCTGTATAAAATCAGACTCATTGGTATACAAATCCCCCAATGTCTTCCAGATTGCCTCAGCAGTTTCACATTCCTCCACCATCTGTAGCACATCATCAATCATGGCTCGAAATAGAATGGACATTACAAAACCATCATCATCTTCCCACTTAGCATAGGCCTCCACATCATCTGCACTAGGAGCCTTGATTGTTCCAGTCACATGCCCCATCTTGTGTATTCCACGGAGATAAACTGACATAATCTTCTTCCATGTTCGGAAATTGGTACCAGTGAGTTTGGTACCCCCGAAAGAACCACCTTCTGAGCTCTTGACTGAGACCCCAACCTTCTGGACCTCATTGGCCTTAGAACTTTGACTGTCATCACCACCCATTGCAATAGTACAATAGCAAAAAGAAACACAAATCCCAAAGTATGCAGCGGAAATAATAAGAAATAATAATAACATTTTTTTTTTTTTTGGAACCTGTTGAGGTGGACCGGGTTGAGTTGACCGAGTTGAGTTGACTCGATTGAGTTGACTCGGTTGAATTGATCGATCTGGGTTGTGACGGGGTGGGGAATCAGGTCAGACCTGGTCGACTTGGGCTGCCAACTGAAGAATCCGGCCGACTTGGGCTGCCAACTGAAGAATCCGGCCGACTTGGGTGAGGAATGGAAGCAATGGCGGTCTAGGTTGTCAGAGACGAAGCCGGATCTGGGCGTGAGACGTCAAGTGATGAGGACGACCGAAACGAGCCAGGAGCAACTGGTGCAGATGAGGACGACCGGAACGAGCGACGCTGCTGTGAGATGAAACAAGTGCCGGTGAAGACAGCAGCTGGTGCAGATGGGTCAGGAACGAATGACGACGTCGATCTGACAGCAGCTGGTGCAGATGAGGACGACCGGTCTTTGAATGAATGACGGCGTCGATCTGAAGGAGAGAAGACGAGGGCGGCCTTTGGCTGAAGGCAAGGTCGGTCTGAGTAACGCCTAAGAAGAAGATGCTATCGATCGTTCTTGGACGAAATAACCCTAACAATGGTTTTTGAATTAATTCCTCACACTAAAAAGAAAAGAGACAAAGTCCTCTCGGATCTTTGCTCTGATACCAAGTCAAATAAGACAGTATTGAGAGAATCAATTTTTCTGATAATAATATTACACCCATTCTGTGGTGTATATAAACAGATTACAATCGTACTACAACGTACTACACCTATTGTGTACAACCGTACTACACAACATACACAAGTTAAGTAATTACAACAATATATTCCCGTGTAGTCTATTCCTAATATGGAACGATGACTCACACTAACAATACTAACCGATTATCACATATCTCAGCCTTAACACATGTGCAATGGCATACATGATTCCCCTGGCATTTAGTGGGGTAGTAAGGTGAGTTTAAACCTACATTAACCATTTAGTAGTTTATATATATACTGCGTACTTTTCACTTACCAGTTTTAATGTTTTATTTACATCTATATATTGTCCGATAGCACAAGAGTTTCAAATCAATTGGGTGCTGGGCAACCGCAACTAGCGCGTCTAACAGCATGTGTTGCACTTTGCCTTGTTATTACTGAATGCATTGTTGTTGCTGCTCTCATGATATTGGGTCGAAGAGTTTGGGGCTACTGTTACAGCAGTGAAAAAGTAGTTGTGAACTATGCTGCAGAAATATTGATTTTAGTTGCTATATCCCACTTTGTTGATGGGCCTCAGTCTGTTCTGTCAGGTTTCTCCATGTCTACAGATTCTTCTCCATAACTGCATCTAAACGAATTCAGGAAGAAAACAAAAAATCAAAAACAAAAACAGTTTTACAATTATTCCAAAGTCTTCTCATTAAAAAAAAAAAGAAAAGAAAATATTTTATAACCGATTCATTGACAATAAGTTGCTTCACATTTCAGGTATCATAAGAGGAAGTGGGCAGCAGAAGATTGGTGCATATGTTAATCTGGGAGCTTATTATCTTATCGGCATTCCTACTGGAGTATTGTTTGCTTTTAACCTCCACATCGGAGGGAAGGTGACATGATATCCTCGTAGTTTCCTAATCTTTCATGGAAATATGATTGATACTAGTAAGTACTCATTTTTAGCTAAAATGTTTTTAACAGGGTCTTTGCATAGGAATTATCCTGGCGCTATGTGTGCAGTCACTGTTTCTTGCAATTATAGTCCTACGGACTGATTGGGATAAAGAAGTAAAGTAGCTTGTTATGAAATGTTTCATATAGCAGTCTCTGTTTCATTGTTAAAATAGATGTCATTTTCCATTTTACTTCCTTTTATAGGTGAAGAAAGCATCTGATAGGGTGCGTACAACACAATCAGCGGGGGCGATGCATCACAAAGCTGTTGCATAGGTGATGATCATATGTAGATCTTGAGACATGTTTGAAAATTTTGAAGAAATCAATTGTTAAGGTTCTATTTTTTGATCATGTACAAAAATATTTCATCTCAGGAAGACTTTTCATTCCATATCAAAAAGCCATGCGGCTACAAGCCTCAAATGATTTTGCACTGGACTTATATGGCCTGTTATGCCAGTTTCATCACATGATCTTCACACGGGAAATTTAACTTGTTCATATGAAAGCATGAATTACTCAGAATGAGCATGCATCCTATATTAGCAAGTCTTTCTACCATTGTAAAATAACTTTCCCGTCTTCTTCAACCATTTTACTTGCGCTAAATTTATCTATGCCTTAAATTTCTTTAAGCTAATGCTAAATTCACCTCACAACACCACCTTTACAAGCAAGCCATCATCTGCCTCATGGGTTTCGTCTGCTTTGTTCCAATAACATAATCGAATCAAAATAGAAGAACAAAGTAGTTAAAGTAAGCAAACTGGCAAGATCAGTTATACTCTTAAATCAACAACCTGGGAGTCTGGCTCCCTCTTTTCGCTGGGAGGTTGTGCACGAGTTCCAGGTCTGATTTGGATGTCAGAAGATGGGCTGAGGTCATGGTGGGTGGGGCGCCGATGGTGCGACGACGGAGGTTGTCCGCCCGAGGTGATGGTGGACAGGAGGTGGAGCGACCGGACCGGTTTGGCCACGGTGATGGTGTTGGTGTTGGTGGTTGGCTTGTGGGTTTGGCTAGTGGGCTGTTTTGACCTTTTTGCTGATTGGGCCCAGTTAGGCCTGTTTTATTATACAGCTGTTTCATTTTTCTAGTTGTTTCTTATTTGCGCCTCACGTGAGTAATGAGTCCCTACATAGATTTTGTAGGGCTAGTCGGACTTCGTGCTTGTGTGTGCACTCAACGTGTCTTGTCTGCTCTAAGTAGGCGGTGAGTTTCTTACTTTGTCAAATGGTCGCTCACTCGCTCCAACCTAGTGGCAAGGTGAAGCTAAGTGTCATTGGATTTATCCTCCAGCGGCAACATAGTAGGAAAATTGTGCTTACGGTAATTATGCTACGTTATAATCGAGTTACATATTGAGTTATCTTTCCATTATGTCACTACTAGGTCAAAGTAAATAGAGTCGCCAAGAGCGCTCTTTGCTAGTTGGTGCCTAGTTGAATACAATTATTTGATAGAGACTCATGATAGTATTTCAGGATGTTCTCTAGATGCTTATTGTACTCAATGATTTAGGCTCAATGCCCCCCCCCCCCCCCCCTTGTACTCGATAGTTTTATCAATCAAGGCTTGAAGGCAGCCGCACCAGCCATTTATTTAAAAATAATAATAATAAAAAATAAAATAATAAAAAACCAACCTATAAATTGTCAAAAATGTACAATTTTTTTTCCCTTTAAAGGTGGAGATTGGTTGAAAGAGTTTGTGACCTTGATAATTTTTCAATCACATCACAAACACCCACTGCTCTAAGAAGCCAATGAGGCGGCAATTCACCCCAAACACACTCAACCATTTAGCCCCCAACAAGAAACATACATAGATTGTGGAAAAGCCTCTCATAAAAATTAAATTACAAAAGAAATACAGTTGACAGAAACTTACCATAAAACAACATATTGAATATAAATCGACACATCTTAGAGTGTGATTAGTATGGTTGTGCTTAGTTTTTACTTATTAATGAGCATAAGTAGCTGAAAAGCAAAATAGCTGCGTGTTTAGTAAACTGACTTTTTATAAGTGGTGTCAGTGTAAAAGCAATGGCAAAGTGTCTAATAAACTCAAAACTAGCTTGTGCTTTATGTGTGTAAAATGACCAATTTTGACATGAAAGATTATTTTGCCTTGATTGTTTGGTTGATCATCAAGTTTAGGATTTAGTAAACAAATCATATTGATTTGTTGCTACCAATTGGGAGTACATGGTAAGAACAATTTCAATTGCCATTTAGCACATTATACACAGCAATCGATCATCCCATCACAAACACGAACCATTCATCAACAACGCTATGCAAATATACCAAAAACCATATTATATTTTAACCAAAAATTTCCTAATTTTTTGTTTAGAAACAATCAGTCCAAATTTATAATCAAAATAAGAACTCTAAACTCTTGCGACGTTGATCCAATGTCTCCCTTCCCTTTCCTAGTCTTCTTCGGCAGCAGATTCTGATGAAAGTTGGGCAAAACACATTCTGATCAATCTCTTGCTATATATTCAGAACATCACATCCAGTGCCTAATATAGATTATGTTAACTCACTTTTGTACATTGTGTAGTAAGCAATTGTCGAAAAATGAAAAGCACACCAAAGAAACTGCACGCAAGACCTGAAAAATGAACGACAGTTAACAAAGCAATCACTCCCTGCCTAACAAAATTTAAACTAAGAAACTTTTCAGAAGCTAACAACTTTATGAAGGACCCAAGTACCTAACACATATTACACATCATGCAACATTACTATGAAAATAGAAGAAGCAACAGTAGTAAATATTAGATACCTGTAACTTCTGCAATTTTATAAGTCTCATATAGAATGAATCTTGCCACAACTGAAGCTATAATTGGAGTTGTTGAGCAATAATTGACAGATTCAAAATAAATTCAACATGCTGGTACGATTAACAAAGGACATGGATGTGCTTGGATGTGTAAAAAAAGACATTGCTTGGATGTGCTTGGATGCTAGAAGCTGATAATAAAAACCAAAATATTCTTTGATTCTAAGGATTGGTGCAGTTTACTAGTCCTCTTTTCAAACCATGCAAAAGCCACATTATCCAAGAATAGATGAAGTTGCAGAATAGCTAGTTAGTTGGGATAGCCTCATGTACAACAAGGTTAAGTATTCAATGTGTCATATGTAATGATCCACCAATGTGATAAAAATAGTATAGACTTGAACACTAGACATCAATCTACTAGTATAAACTTGAAAAAAAGACCAAAAAATGATGGACTTCAAGAATCCTACCAGTACCAACATCATTCTACCCTAAATCAGTCCTCAATCCTCATCCATAATTCTAACCAACAATAATTCCAGTAAACTAGTACTGATTGCAAAATCAAAATCCCTTTAAGAAAATCTAACCTTTTTACAAGCTGAGATTGGATGATGAACCATAGCTTGCCCAGCCAATGGGAATAGCGGTTTGGGCGCGTTGAATGATAGAGGCTAAAATCTAGTCCCTGCCCAGAAAATTAAAAACCCAGAAAATCTTCAAGAAGATAAAAACTTTAACGTAATTGAGGAAAATTGAGATGACCCAGGTACCTTCAGTTGGTCTCCAACCATGATCACGGCAATGACGTTCTCTCCGAAGCTCTCTATGTCAGAAATGGAAACCGTAAATCTTAAGCTCCGGAGAAGAAATTGAAGTAATTGGAAGGGGGAAAGGAGAAGTAGTTCCAAGGAACACAACTTTTCCTACCAAGAAGGAGCAGTCGCTACTAAATCCCATAATCAGAAATTTTCATAGATTTCCTCTATGAAGGAGAGGCAGAATTGACTCAATTGAGGGAGAAACACGAATGAAAGAGTAGTTCTTGACATTGGGTGGTAATTACTCTGAAGTAAATGAGGGTAGTTTCTAGTATTTCGTAAATTTCATTAAAACACTGCTCTACAGTACTCCGTTACAGTGCCACCTTCTGCTTCTAAAAAGGAGAGGTTCCCCTGCTTCGGCCTTTTTAGACAAAAGCTTGAGCTAAAAGCAAAGCAAATCAGTTCATAGTTTACCATACAGTTGGTTGTGCTTTGCTTACAAGCAAGAGAGCTTAAAAGCGCCCCCAAATGCAGCCTTAGTTATGCCAAAATCATCCTATAAAAGATAAAATGACTAAATTCAGTTTACCCCTTCAAACTTTGGGACAAACATCAATTTAGTCATTGACCTTTTTTTTAATTATGATGGTCCCTGCACTTTCATTTTCCATCACTTTCATCCAAAATTCAAAATTAGCTCGAAAAGTAACGTCAAATGCTGCGTTGGACCCAACATCCAGGCCCACTTTTCAGATTTTAAACCTACAGAAGGGCCAAATGGACATTTCTAATTTAATCTTTTTTTTCTTTTATTAAAATTTAATCTAGTTTCTAATTTTTTTTTTCTTTCTTCTCTGTATTTCCTCTCTCTTCTGCCCACTTATCCAAAACCTAAAACCAAATCGATCAAACAACTTCTCGATCTTCCTCCTCTGTCCTCTGTCGAGCCCGAGATTCAGGCCACTGCACTTCTCAAAGAAGTGAGGTCAGCAAAACCAACTCTCAAAATGGATGCTTCATCTCAAAACTCACACTCTCCCTCACTGCCCACCAACTACAGGCCACCACACACTCAAATCCCTGTGAGATCTTCCAGATCCAAATGACCCAATTTTGACCACCTTCTCCTCCACATCTTGTTCCGATTCCGAACCCCCAAAACACACTGCTTCAACTCCAATCCTCTGTTCCGCAGCCTCAACAACAACCGCCGAATTAACACTAGTTAAAGAACTTGGACGCTGAGTCGAGCTCCCGACAATTGGTTCCACCATGACCTCTGAATTGAGCTCTGGCGACGAAACCTCCGACCCAAAGCCCAACTCGATTACAAAGCCCCTGCAGGATTCTTAGATCTTGGAAGCCGAGTCGAGCTCCCGACGGTTACTTTTCAGGTTGTTGAGTTATAAGCACTGTGGATTCTTAAATCTTTGTTGTTTCTTACATTTCTGTGGTGCTGTTAGTAGCTAAGGAAATGAGTTTGAATTTGAAATTGAAAGTTTGGGTTTTGTTCTAGGTATGGCTATTTGGGGATTTAGAAATTTCAGAATCGATTTGGGTATCGTTGTTTATGTTTGCATTTGTGTGTTTGTGTTATGAAACTGAAGGACATTATTTCTGGTCTGTTAGTAAGGAAAATTGAAGTGTAAGAGAAATTGGTTTTACCTGAAAGTGATAACTAGTTTTCTGTTTCCCAGTAAGGTAATATGTTTCTTGAAATCAGTGTGATAGAGCATGAAGTTCAGCAATTGTTTTGGGCCTTTTGTGCTTCTGAGTTCTGATGGAGAAGAGAGAAGGAGTTCGAGGGCGGAGGAAGAGGAAGAAGAAGAAAAGAAAGGAAGTCGGCCATTATTTTTTGGTTTTTGGGTATAAGGGTAGTTTGAACATTTCATCTATATTAAGGTTTAAAATCTAAAAAGTGGGCCCGGATTTTGGGTCCAACTCAGCATCTAATATCACTTTTGGAGCCAATTTTAAATTTTGGAAGAAGCTGATGGAAAATGAAAGTGCAGGGACCATCATGATTAAAAAAAAGGTTAGGGACTAAACTGATATTTGCCCCAAAGTTTGAGGGGGCAAACTGGATTTAGTCCAAAGATAAATTACCAAGGGATAGACCCATATTGCTGAAACTTTGTTAGGCAAAAGCCCACTATAGACAATAAAAAAATAAATGCACATAGTTTTTCCTAAACACATTTGGCGGTACAAATCTTCCATAGAAAATAGGGGCCGTGACTACTTACCCAATTTTAGCCTAAAAATTGCCCACTTACTCTACTAAAAGTTTTTTAACTCCATTTACCCAATCCAACAGTGTTTGATAGTATTGCCCTCATTTTAATTTATAAATTACATTCATATCTATCTCTCTCTCTCTCTCTCATCCCTCCAATATGCGTTTTCTCCCTCTCTCATCCTCTGATTCCGATATGCATGGTCCTCTCTCTCTCTCTCTCTCTCTCTCTCTCTCTCTCAGCCATGGCAGCTCCGGTGGCCCATTTATCCATGACGCGCCTCCTCCACGAGTGCATAGCCTACCAACGTGCCCTGGATCTCAACCTCGACCACCTCCTCTCCTAGTGCTCCGACCTCGACAAGCACCTCTCCAATCTCTAGAAAACCTCCCAGGTCCTCGACATCATCAAGTCCGACGCCGACCACGTCCTCTCCAACGTCTCCTCCACCTGTGACCTCGCCGGCCACGTCAGCGCCAAGGTCAGCGAGCTCGACCTCACCCAGTCGCGCGTCAACTCCACGCCCCTCCGAGGTCTGGGAAGCTCAAAGCTCCACGCTAGAATCGGGTCTAGGCTTCGCTGGCAGGGCTCTGTCGACGTCACTCTTTTGGACGGCGTGGTTCTGATTTTTTTTTTTGGTAAATTTGGCATAAGGCTTATAAGGAAAGAAGAAAGAAGAATGAAAAAAAAATTATTAAGTAGTTATACATGTCTATTGCGGGGCAATAATATGATTATTGGGAGGCAATAATATGAGTATTGGGGGGAAATAATATGCAAATTGATCAATTGTGCCTGTAGTGTATTCATTTTGGTTTTGGGAGTTTATACAATTCACTGGAGGGCAATAATATATGATTATTGGAGGCAATAATATGATTATTAGGAGGCAATAATATTAGTATTGGGGGGCAATAATATTAGTATTGGGGGGCAATAATATGATTACTGGGGGGGCAATAATATGGTTACTGGGTATTATTAGGGGGCAATAAATTCAGATGCCGGAATCCAGTCACCAGTCCGGTAGCCGAATTCCTATTCAGGTGACCGGTCGCCTGATTCTGGTCATCGGTTGCAGGATTCCGGTCACCGGTCGCCAGAGTCGGGTCACCGAACCGACACCGGAGTCAAGCAAGGTCTCTAATGACTTCTTTCTCTAAGTGATAAAAAAGGAGAGGGCAAAATTGTCCTAAAAATAAATAAAAATGAATTAAAAAATACTTAATTGGGTATTAGGGAAATAATCTCTTAGAGTATTTGGGTAAGTGGGTAATTTTTAAGCTAAAATTGGGTAAATGATCATTTCCCCTAGAAAATAAATGACTAAATTCAAATTACTACGTTGTACTTTCAAGCAGTGTTCTAACAATCCATCTGAGCAGCCGCTTCGATTAGTTTAGGCAGAGGCTAGGTGGGTTGGGTTTAAAAAAACATATTCAAAAATTTTAATTTTTGTAGTCTAATACTTAGAATATGACTTTTTATGATATCGAGCAACTTAGAGAAACCCTAAGGCCGTGTACTCCATTGTTGCAAAGTTGGTCTCGTCCGGCAGCGCCCGGACGTCCAGGTGGCCTCCGGCCTCGCTGCCGGATGGGAGATCCATATCTACTGCTCATAGGGCTGTATCAGAGAGGGTTCTCCCAGTTTTTGTCAGTTTGGTTTGGCTGAGCTGGTGGCGGAGGTGGTGGTTGTGCTGTTATAGGCCGGTAATCGGTCCCAGTGAATGGTTTTTTGGACTTGCGGAGTCGACATGGGTTTCGAAATGTGGCGGTGCGGGGTTGTGAAGATCGATATTGGGGATGGTGTTGTTTTGGTGGTGACGTAGGTCAGCGACGTGGCTTAGGACGATTGGATTGCTGTCATGGTGATGTGGATCACAACGAGGCGAGTTGGAGGCATGGGTAGAACCAAACTCGGCCGGAATGTGACATATGAGTTGGGAGAAGATGGTGGACTGGGCCCGAACCAGGATGAAGGGCCCGGGGGATCTTATTGGTTGAGGCTTTCAGGTTGTTGGGCTAGAGTTTTTACCCTAGTCCATTAGCTTCTAAAGTTGGGCTAGGATTGAGGCCCTTGGCTCAACCCTTGTACCAATGGAGGATCTACGCTATCTCTACGGTCTTGAAATGTATAATGAGTAGGTCTATTTCTACGTACCACTGTGGGTACTACCACTACCTTCTTGTCTGTCTGTGTCCTTAAATGACAGCGGAAGGGTATATATGTAACGGCTTATTCTGGCTTGTGATGAATATACCATTTTGCCGCTTGGGCTTTCAAAAAAAAAAAAAAAGGCTTTTTATTTGTAAGTATGTATTCAATATCTAATTATTTTTTCTCTTCTATATGTTTTCAATCAATTATAATACTAAGTATAGTTTTTTTATTTTACTTACACTTATTTATATATTGTATAATAAAATTAAATGAAATAAACATTAGCGTAGATGCCCGCCTAAACCTCACCTAAGTGCTTACATGCTAGGCCCCTCTCCACCGCCCACCTACCACGTAGCAATTTTTTGAACATTGCTTTCAAGTGCTTATAAAACTTAACAAGGCACACATGAAATGGTTTTGAGAAGCACATGTCAATTAATTCCTCATCTAATAGTGTGTTTGCTAAATTTGAAAAGCACTTTTAGAATTTTTAGAAACAATCTCAAATAGATCTGTAATATCACTATGAATAATACTTTTAATGAGTCTTGTAAAACGAGAAAGACTGAAGTGATGTGTGGACGCTTTGTGATGGGTTTGCTATTTAGTTTCAACTTCAACATTTGTACAGGGCATTGGAGGCTTGGGCAAGGAAGTTGAGAAGGGCTTGGGGCAAGTTCGAAGGATAACTGTTAGGACTTGGTTCAGGCCCTGTCATCTAGTCATCTATCGATCTTTCTAGGTCATGACTGGGGCCTTTATACGACGATTTTGGTAGACACATTCTGGAGTTTCATAGGTCATCGTCTCACTACACACACGTGCGTGTGTGTGTGTGTGTGTGTGTATCATGAAGCTAACTAGTTGTGCACCAATTGGCTCCCTGAACTCTACAATATATTTATATATAGGATTAATTTCAGTTTAGTAGCCTGTGGTTTGGGGATAACATCATGTCAGTCCCTGCTCTTTCAATTTGATCTGCAACACCCCTGTGCTTTCAATTTCAATCAGCCGTGCCCAAATTTTACTGTTCCGTCCAAATTTTACTTTGTCAATCCAGTCAAAGTTAACGTTCAAATTGGACGGAACAGTAAAATTTGGGTACGGCTGATTGAAATTGAAAGCACAGGGGTGTTGCTGATCAAATTGAAAGAGCAGGGACTGACATGATGTTACCCCCAAACCACAGGGTACTAAATTGAAATTTATCCTTATATATATATATATATATATATATTGTAATTAATCACCTCCGCTAATTTTGGCTGATCTACCACATATGTTGTAATATTTCATGAATAAATATTCAGGGTGCAACTATTTCCACCCTATTAAATGCTTTGTTCACCCTACAATTAAATTTTTTCTCTAAAATCTCAAAATTGTCCTTAAGTACAATTATTAACATAAAAAATAATTGTAGTTAAGCACAATTTTATGGATAAATAAAATTTCACCCAACAGACATCTCAATTATCATCTCAGCATTTCTATACTGAAAAAAAAAATTGTCATCTTAGCTTCTTCATCGCTAGTCTACCAAACAATTAGTTAGATGAAATTTTCAAGCTATAGCAGCAAGTGAAAAGAATTGTTGGTTAATATTATTTTGTTCTACTTCATGTGACTCGTGTTTGATTTTATGTCACAATAGCTAATGAATGGAGAAGATAAAGAAGAGGAAAAAAAAAAAGCATACGGGGTTGCACCACGATGGTGTGCTTATTTTTTTTTTTCTTTTCCAATTTTACGTTTTCAATAGTGATCGATATCTTTTTTGTCTTTTCCAAATTATTTGAGGGTGAAATTGGAAGTTTTAGGGTAAAAGTTTAATTATAGAGTGAACAAAGTATTTAGTAGGGTGGAAATAGCCTCACCCAATATTTATCATGAGCTCTACCACATATATTATAATTAATTCATGAATTAATTTTGATCTCTTTCATGAATTAATTACAATATATGAATTAATATTTATCATCTCTTTCATAACAAAAATAATAATAATAAATGACGGCAGCATCTAGCCTTGACAAAAATTATTCTTAAAGAATGACTACAGCTACTGGTCTTCTTGACATCGATATGGACCGATGCACTAGTGGAGATTTAACACGCTTTGAAATTTATTCATTGAGAACCAGGATCTCAGTTTTTTTATTTCAATGCAACTGAAATGGACTATTATTTTATACGCACCCTCGTTGATAACAACATAAGAAAGTTCCCAACATGTTCAAAAACGTAAAGCCTTGAAGAAGGAGATGTTCATTGACTCTGCAAACTCTATATAAGTCATTAACTTCACGCCTACTCCTCATAAATAGGGTGTTAACCAAACCTTTTACAAACAGATTCATCTTTCATTCGAAACACACTTTCCTTTGCATTCATTTCACCTTTGTTTCCTCAGTCGTATTCTCAATCTTCCACAACCTACTTCATTTCTTTCTCTGCAATTCAACGCACAACTTGTAGCCATGGCCATGTCCATCAGAATAATCACAACAACAACAGCTCTTACTCCCAGCAATTCTAGATCATCACTACTTCATCGCCACCTCAGATTAAACCAGAGGGATTCATGTCGTTTTCTCGGAAACCAGAGCTTGCGATCATGCAATACGAGCCTTCAGAGAGTTCAGATTGGCAGCAAGATCCTGCTAATGGTGGTCAACAGCGTTGACCCCGGCACCCCTCCTCTTCCTTCCGATCCTTCCGGTGGTTCTTGGTAAAGTTCATCTATTCAGGAATGTAGTCTTAATTGTTTTATGTGATTAATTGATTGTATATGTGCTTATTAGTTTGTATTTTTATATGCAGGAAAATGTGGCTTTTGGGTGTACTTTTCTCACTAATTATACCCTTTACGAAGAACAAATGGTACCCATTACTCACGTTGAAAGGTAAGCTATACTATATTCACAATGTTATTATTATTGCTTAATTAATTAGTTAACTAGTGATTATAAATTAGGTTATGCATTAATTGTATGCGGTTATATATGCGTAGACCGAGTGGAGACGGCGATGGATGCCGCAGAAGAAGTGGCGGAGCTCGTGGAGAAGGTGTCCGAGAAAGTTGAGGAGGTCGCGGATGATATCGGCAATCATCTTCCCGAAGGTAAACTTCGACATGCTGCCATGCTTGTGGAGGAATTAGCTGACAAAACTGGCAAGGCTGCGGCCATGGCGGATGATATCATTGAGAAGGTGAAAATTTCTCTAACTAATCTTACCTAATACCTTGGTTAATTTCTTAACTTCTACGTGTAAAATCGACATACACCACCTTATTATATTGTTTTAGATTACTACTAACAAATTTTAAGATATCTTATCCATGATTAACGCTTGAGGGTCACATGTATTAAGCTCTGTGATAAAACTAACATATGTGCTTAGGTTGAATGATAGTTGCTCTTAATTTAATTAAACAAATATGTCTCTGTTTTGAGGTCATTATATATATATATATATGTTAGAAAATGAAACCACTTGTTAGCTGTTTTACGATTCTTGTACTCCAATAACAATAAGCATCTAAGCTGGATTAATATGACATTTTCTAATGAGGCGGCTTCATGCTTCCCACCTGCTATACTGTCGATCTCAAATAAAATGTGCACTTTTCAAACATCTAGCTCTTTGTTTTTCTTCAAGCAATTCTATATTTTTACCTAACTGTTTCAACAAATCCCCTAAATTCATGATGGGATTCATGCTTTTCTTGCTTGTTATTTTTTCGAGGAAAACAAATACAAACGAACATATATAACAAATATATCTGTCTTTTTTCATAAATGTAATCGTTGCTTGATGAAAAAATGCAGGTTGAGGAAGTGGAGAAAGAGGTAGACTCCATCATTGACAAGGCCAATGAGAAAAAGAAAGAAGACAAAATCAAAGAAGCGAGTACCAAGCAAGATAATAGTATTGAAAATGAGACAATTGCAAACTGAGTCAGCTTGTCGCTAGTTCAAAGTATGCATGTGAATCCTGTATGTATGTGGTTTGTCAATGTAATTCAATATTTTTTAATTTTTATATATCATAGAATTTATTTAACTAAATGTATAAGCTTGTTGCTGTAATTTTCAATTTCAGATAATTGTAGTTTTAGAATAAAAACTATGAAGTATAGGGTGCAACTTAGACCCTATTCTAACCCACCAATTCATTATTAATCGTCTCTAAGTTTGACTTTTAACTAATCAAAAATATAATAATTGTGCTTATATCAAAACTTAATTCATCATTCATATCCAGACCAACCAAATCATTATAACATTTTTCTCAAAGAAAAAAGATACAATAATTAGGCTTATCCTACACGTCATAATAATTAATGTAAAAAAAATAGGTCTTTATACACATCATGCATCATGATACTTTTTTTGAAGAAATAGATAATTTCATATTAAACTTATCCTTGGCCAGAAGGCACGTACATCAGATGTTGTCTCATACCAGAATCATAAATGGTATAAGCTAACTAACAAAAGACAGGTACCCTCATTAGTAACATATTCACTCACTTATTGAGCCTAACAACAAGAAACAAAACCCTCCCTAGCAACTTCTCAAGAAGCGCGCATGCAGTAACCTAGTCGCCTAAAGACTTCAATTGGTGTACAACTAGATAACTAAGATGAAAGTAGTAAAAGACTCGACTTCTAGTATTAGGCAAGGAAAACCAGGAAATCAAAGTTTTCCTTTGCCCTTGTCGCTAGGGCTGGGAGCAGAACCAGTAGTTATAGGATGGGTGAGCTTCAGAGAACTGCCACTAATCTTCCTATTAGAACGCTGGTTCTTATTCTTACTGCCAAGAGGCCTGCTAGCACCTTCTTCTTCAAAGTGACCAAAGCAACATCATTATCATCTTCGATCAATCCCAATCACTACAAAAAAGAATTGCAATGGCTACAGCAAAGGGCCACGGCGCAGATTTACAGTAGCTATTGGTCCTCCTTTAACGACTGCAATTGCTGCCGTCACAAGCACATAAATAAGATGCGACGGCTTTGCATTACCGTCGTTTGTCCTTATATTAATTGCGACTGCAGTTACATGCCGTCGTATGTGCTTGTGTCAATTGCGACAAAGCTAACAAGCCGTCGCTTGTTTTAGGTAATAAGATACGAGTGTGAGGGAAAAAAAAAACGAAAAAAACCAAATCCAGATTTGGTTTCCTCTCTCGTTCTCTTCCTCTCCTCACAGGGCAAACACATAGAGAAACTCATTCCATTGTCATTTCGTCTTCCTCTCAGGTAACTCATCTATCTTCACCTTCTTATTCCTCTTACTTGGGTCTCTTGAATCAATTCTAGAAAGTGAGGGTTACTAACATCTCCAATTGAAAATTTGGCCAATGGTTGATAGGTTATTCCAGGCCGGGTGGGCTAAGACATCTAGATACTGGCCAACATAAACCCTAACTTTCTCTTCCGGTGGATTGAAGAACTGGTTCCCTTGGCTGCATTTCAGTGTTCACATGCATGAGGTTTGTTTTTCACTTTTCTGATTTTTGTTTTGTGTTCATTTTTTATTTTGATATAATACTCAATATCAAGCGTAGAGAACGATTTTAATTAGAAAAATTGATTTTATTTTTGTTGGGATTGATTGCTTTTGGTATGTGGATTGAGCTTAATAGAATAATGCTATAACTGAAATACTATTCATCATCGTCCTCATCAAACTGCCCAGGTTGACAGTGGAAATCAAACTTGGTTTGTAGATGAAACTTTTCTTCCACTCTGGGTTTTGAATTTGGGTGAGACAGAATGCCTTCGTCAATTTCGCCAAACAGTGTACCTTGGTCTGGCACTGAATTCTCCAATCCCTCTGTGAATTGAAACATATAACTAGAATGAACGGTTTAGGAGGACAAGAGTTGCTTCACGAGGTGTTGTGCTTTTTCTTAATTTTTTGTGTCTGATGTCATCTTAGTTTCTACATTTAATGTTGTATCGATACATTATGGTTTAGGGTTATGATGTAAACTGTGCTCTAAAGTTGGTTCATCTTTTATCAGAAATTGAAATTGTTAGTTTATTAAATAGCCATGTTTGTACTCATGTTGCAAGGACGAACCTAAGAAGCTCAAATTGCTTGGTCTTGATTTGTCTATTGCTTTCTGTTCTTTGATACTCACAAATGGCCTACTGTGGAAGGAAGTAACTCACTGATTTAGTTATAGACATTTCTGGTATATCATTAAAAGATTTGTAATATCATCTATTGGATTTTTGTCCTTTGAAGCCTTGAAACTTGATCTTCAGTATTGGAGCTTTTGAAGCCATTGTCTCTCAGTTTTGGTATCACACACTTTCTTAGGTCTCTCTTTTGTTGCTCTTTTTTCAGTCATATGAAAATGAGATATCATGGCTTGCACATTTTGTAAGAATAATTGTTGCTATGTAAATTGGATTTGATCATTCCAATGTGTGCTTACATAGGGAACTTGCTTGTTGCATGTATAACCAGATCTTCATGTTATGCCAAGCTGAGGTATGCTCCACCAAATGAATCTCAAATTGTATCTCTTTTTTATTTTGATTCATGTATCAGTTTGTCTCTTTAATAAAATTGGATAAACAAGCGAATTTCATTTGATAGGATCGTTGCTATTGTTATTATTATCCATTAATAAAAGGTCTTTCAAATAGAGAAAGGATCAGAATTGTGTATGTGAACTTAATTAAGGTAATATGTATGAATATGGTTGTGGTACTAGACCATTACATATGGGACGTACCATAAAATGTAGGAACAAATGTTAGGCATTGCCTTGAAATTCCAGTTATGTTCATTGAAAGAATCTTGCTTTTAATGATAACAACCCCAAACGAGTTACATTGTAATTTGCTTTGATTATTTTCATTGAAACAAACTTGCTTTCGATTGAGAGTTTTTTGAAAACTCACGCAGGGGCTCCTTATTTATTGTGGCTAATTGAGTTCTGTATCTGTTTTTATATCTCCAGGGACTACTCTCTTTTATTTACAATGTAAAAACTACTGTAAAGTACATACAATGCAAGATTCTGTTTTGGTCTCCTTTGAACTTGCCTCTAGTTTTCTTTTTTTAGTATTTGTTTTAAATTAGATTGAGTAATAAAATTTGGTCCTTTGGAACCAATAGTTGTGTTACGTAGTCTCTTCCACAATGGGCTTGTCTCCTGTTTCATTTATGGTTTTGTAGCTGCACATCAAAATGTGATCTCTTAGTCTATAGTTTGAATCTCATTTATTATGCTCCTACAGCTCTGTCTAGATATGAAATAATGATTTGCTTTCTCTTCAAATGTTGCATGATGAAAATGAAGGGTGTTTGGTATATTCACAGAGAAAGCATCTTTTGCTACACCACCACAGGTCTCTCCCTTTTCTTTTCCTACCTTCCCTCTGCCTCAAAATCTCATTTGTACTCAAAACTATCAATTTAATGTCACTATCCACTGCATTTCTCACAGTTCTAGTTTCTAATGAAACTAAAAATGACTGAAACTTGCAAGAATGATATGTTATCAGGCTGTGCTCACCTTAATGTGCATCTCGGTGACAGTATTAGGTGTTTATCAGTTGATGGTAAGAATCATGAAGATTTGAATATCTATAGTAATACTGAGGAGAAGTCTAGGCATTCACTTTACAACAAATACTTATAAAAAGAAGGAAAACAAGAAAAGAAAATGTTGTGCTAAAATAAACAAAAATAACTGTGACAGTAAAGACTTTCAAAGTTTAAAGGTTCACCAATCATCATCCAAAATGTCATACCAATGTACTGGATTATAGTGCAGTGGAGGGAGGGATTGTGCTTGATGAGAGATTTGCTTCAGTGATTTAGTAACTGGATCTAAACTTGATTTCAACTAGTTGATAAAAAAGTAGTACATATTTCTCAGGGTTATTATCACAAATGGTACCTGAAATTATCCTCTATTTTAACGATGGTACCTGAACTTCAATTTTGATCACAACCAGTACCTGAACTTTTCGATTTCATTTTAAATGGTACCTAAGGCCACCTTCGGTCACTATTCCGGCCAAAAAAGTCAAATCTAAGAAAACAAAAAACAAAAAAAACATGTTCAAGGCAACTCTATTACCTAAAAATCATCACTATATATGGTCGTAACCTTCGAAATCATCAAAAATCATCACTATGATCGCCTCCCATGTCGTTTTTAGTTTGAATAGTGACCAGAGGTGGCTCTAGGTACCATTTAAAATGAAATCGAAAAGTTCGGGTACTGGTTGTGATCAAAATTGAAGTTCAGGTACCATCGATAAGATTGAAGTCAAGGTTCTAAAAAACGCTAGGCGCTAGTCGGGCGGTGACCCGGAGACTAGCGCCTAGGGGCCTAGGAGGGAGCCTAGGCGGGGACTAGGCGGTTTCAATTTATTTAATTATTTTAATTATTTTTATGACATATAATTAATAAAATACTTCTTTTAATTTCCTTAAAATACTTATTTTCCTTTTATATTATGTCCCAAAATATAACATATTATATTTCTTTTCTATTTGAAACTAACATTATCTCCACGACTCCACGTATTGCGAGTTTGTTACTTATCCATCATCAATAGTACTGTAGCTACTTGATTTCACCAGAAAAATTAATAGGTTTGATTGAAGAAATCGATGCCACCACGCCTCGCACGCAACACAAAAACCAGTACTGCTACTGTTCTTTTCTTCTTTATTTATATTGTTCACTTTGCTTCTCTCTCTCTCTCTCTCTCTCTCTCTCTCTCTCTCTCATCGAGTTAATCTGTTGTTTGCCGATCCTGGAACCACCGCTATCCCTAGAATCCGAGAACTTTGTTGATATTCTGAGAGAGAGATGAATAAAAATCCAGTGCCTAGCATTGGGAGAGATCAGAAGTCAGGTGAAGAAAAATCTAGAAGCAAAGTAGTTTTCTTCAAATCGTTGTCGAGGTCAGCCTCCGCCTAGAAAATCCAGCGCCCAGGACTAGCGCCTAGACCGCCTAGCCTCCGCCTAGAGCGCTTAAGCGGCCGCCGAGATGTCAAACACCCAGACCAATCGCCTACCTCAAAATCAGATCGGTGACCCAGCGCCTAGGCGGCCGCCTAGACCGTTTTTTAGAACCTTGATTGAAGTATAGTTCAGATACCATTTGTGATAATAACCCTATTTTGCAGTTTTCTCTTTGATATCTGCCTTTCCATTTCATTATCAGTCGGTCTTCTTGGTGGTTTTTTTTTATAGGTTTTCTATCTGATAAAAGGAAATCATAACTGATGTCTTGTGATTCTTATGCTTGAGCCTTGTTCTATACAGATATTTCATAAGGAGCCATTCTTCTATGGACATGATAACTACGATCAGCTAGTGAAACTGGCAAAGGTATGTATACTGTTCACGAATCTGTCTTGTATATTTGCCTTTATTTATCTTATATGATCAATTTACTGCCTCTATTCTATTCAATTGCTTCTGTGCCATCACTCTCCTAGCAGCAATCAATAGTTTAGTTGATTTCCTGTGAGTGTAATACTTTATCAAAGGCCTTAGTTGATTTCTGAAGGCATAGCAATAAGCAGCTAGTGAACTACTCACACTTGCTGAATACTGACTGAAAAATTAAAAAAGTATCTAAGAGTTCAAGTGAAATATTTAATTTACAGGTATGAACAATATCTGTGTCATGTACATCTCCCATTGATTTTCTAGCTTTTTTTTCTTCTTCTTCTTTAATGAATGCTTGAAGATTTCTGACTTTCTTTTATAAGAGGCTTGCAACAACACTAGAATAATTGGTACGTGAAGTACATAGATCGAAGAAGATTCCTACAAAGTTTATCTTGAAGTAGAGGAAAATAACTAACCTATAAAAATTAATTATCTTGTAAACTTTGGTAGAAGCTTCATTCCTTTTGTAGCATTCATGAGGAAAATCAAAATGTAACATTTTCTTTTATATTAGCTTCATTCATTTTTGTATAGCTTTTAGAGAAGTTTTAAATACACACCCCTAATTACTTAATACACACTCCATACTTAATACACCACCCATTTAATTTCTCATTCTAATATTCTACTAAATACACAAACCAAAGTACCTAAAATATCCTTAATCTCAAAAATCATGAAATATCCTATTATTTGACTATATTAAGGCTACTATTTAATATGATTAGTATATTCTAGTATATTGATGTTTTTAAATGACCGTATTGATTACTTGTGTTACTTATTCAGAAATCCATAAAGATTTATTATTGTTCCCTTTAAATAGATGCATATAAATAGGTTTTATATTATTTGAGTTCTCATCCACCAAACACCATGTTGATAAGTATAAAATTATGAGTTGAACATTTGACCAAAACCATATCACTAGTTTCTCTCCAATGGTGGAACTACAAAGTTGTCATTAGAGGGACCAAACAAATTAACAATTACAAAGTTTTTTCATCCGAGATGTTTTATATTAAAAAATAAATGGATTAATCGTATCTCTTAGAAAAAAGAAAGAAAATGAAATTAACCAAAAAAGGGAGTAAAACGATCCGTTTTAAAAACATTTAATACCTTTGATTTTGCAATTCTAAATATTATGGCTTCTAACCTCATTTAATTACAATTTATTTAAGAAAAAAATAAATTAGATAGTTTCTAACTTTATTCTTGTACTAAATTAGGAGGCCATGTATAGAAATTTGTTGTGTTTATCTAACTATTTATACATAAATTATTCTATATAAGGAAAATATGACTATTTTTTTCTTTCTTTCTAATGCATAGATGTCTGTTTTGGTCATTCAACCTACCTACAAAATCTAATTTGAAATATAAAATAATAAAGATGTGTATTAAGTGATTAGGGGTGTGTATTTAAAATTTCTCTAGCTTTTATCATAAAAAAGAAAAAAAAAGTTGGCATGTAAATGCTTCATTCCTTTTTGTATAGCTTTTTATCCAACAAAAAAAAAAATTGGCATGCATATTTGCATGCCAATATTTTTTTTAATTTAAAAATACTACTTTTGTGACTGCTTTTTTGCTGTAGCAAATTTCTTTTGGCGACGGCAAAAAACTTTAGTAGCGGTTGGTGGCGTCGCCATTGGTATTTGCGACGGCATTTTTCAGTCTCAAAATTCTTACGACGGCAAATGGTTTGCCGTCGCTAATAATCTTGCCATGGCGCATTTGCCGTCGCAAATACTATTGGCGACACCACCAATAGCTTCTGAAGTCGTAGAGCCATCGCCAATGCTCTTTTGCCGGCAAAAGAAGCTTGTGCCACGACATTGCGTTGTGGCTGTTGTAATTTTTTTTGTAGTGAATGCATCAACCTGTAGGGTAGGAATCTTACCACCCAAGATGGTTTTAAATTTCTTGGGGGAAAGGTTACAAACACCAATGCGGTTCCACTTCTTGGAAAACAGGCCTGCTTCTTGCTGCACCTGCATACCAGTAGAGCTATCCAAATCATAAGGCTCAATGGTAGACTCCAAGATTGGGATCTGATCATTTTCCAATTCATGCTCCGAAGGAACATCAGCCACAACAGTATCCACTCTAGGTACAGAACCCATAGGAGAAGCAGGAGGAGGATTTGGCCTCTCTATTCAACGTATGACTGGTTTCCTCTTCAAAGGGATGGAAGAGGAGGCAGTGAAAATATCATTCTTGTCCTTAGCCGAGAAGGAAAAAGAACCCCCAGAAGTCGATGGTCTAGGAAAATGCAAAACCCTAGGTGTAGGGTTTGCCATATTTGGCTCCACACAAGAAATTCCGACATGGGTGACAAGTCCACATTGAGAACATGTCCCTTTCAGATGTTCGAACTGAAACTGAAGAATAGGTTCAACACTAACATCCAGAAAAAATTTACGTTCAAGCAAGATTGGTTTAGAAATATCATGAGTGAAAAAATCCTAATCAAACCTTTCTTGAACTCTTTCTTATCATAATCCAAGAAACCCCCCAAAAGGTTCCTAATTAGGGTGAGATTCTCAGGCTCTTCATACAGGGGTGGGATTCCAGAAACCCTAACCCATATTTGGAGATGCTTGAACTGGACTTCGTGCAAAGATTTGACTCCATCATACTCTGCAAAACACATGGGGGCTCTATCAAAGCACCAAACCCCTCCTCGGAGTACTATGTTACGATCTTGAACAGAATCGAAGGAGAATAAGAACATATCCCACGCCCTCTCCAAGATCCTGAATTCCTTGTCCACCATCCAGGTCAGGTGGAAATGGGTTTTGAACTCCTTTGGATCAATCTGCTTTCGGGTCAATGGTTTGCCAAGAAGAAAGGATTGGGAGGACCTGCGCACAGGGCCATCACCAAGCTTTCCCAGATCAGGGGCACTGTTGCCCTCGGCAAAGGCAAGAGAGGTAGCAAAACTCACTGTAACAACATCAATGAAAGCCATGGAAGTAGGAGAAGTGGTAGAGAAGGTTTACCGAATGAGGCAAGGGCGACATAGGCCAACTAGGGTTAGAGAGAAAAAACTCTCCTAATCCCAATCAGTTGTTTGTGATATATATATTGATTGTATTTATTCATGCATCGTGATACTTGATATATATCATCACATAATCCATTTCATGCACAAAGATTTGGAAGATTTTATTGTTTAACCAAAGTTATTAATTATAATTATCGGAGATTTACTGTATGTCATTACTCACACAACTGCACGAGTGGTGCAAACCACTTCAGTAGCAGTGCTTTTAGTGGATTCTGGATTGAAAGACACAAAAGGAAATGATATAATTTCAGCTTTACAAATTACAAAAGTCGGGTCTCTACTCGTTCGGGTTTGAGTTATGGACAGATACTAATGTAATGCAAAGCCAAACCCAAATACACAATTTACCTTCGTTAGTTGGATACCTAGTCCAATACCCACGCAAGAGTCTCATATAGCCCACAAGCCCAATTACACAAAACCTCAATCAATAAACGCGGTCCGATTTACCCTCGTTAGTTGGATACCTAGTCCAAGACCCACACAAGAGTCTCATATAGCCTACAAGCCCAATTACACAAAACCTCAATCTCTAAACACGGTCGTTTATAGTTTCCTGAGAATAATAGGTGTGTTTTGCGATCAAATCATTCGTTATAGCAGAAGAAGACCGAGCAGGAAAGTTATCCAAGAAATAAAACAAAATTTTGCTTCTTCAAATCTAAGACAAAACTTTACGACCAAAAACGAGGTTCTTTCTCTGATCATTCTCTTTAAACCCAAATTCCTTACATTATCTATGGAATTAATTGGGTGCTGGGCAACCGCAACTAGCACGTCTACCAGCATGTGTTGCACTTCTCCTTGTTGTTGCTGCTGTCTTGATATTGGGTCGAAGAGTTTGGGACTACTGTTACAGCATTCAAAAAGAAGTTGTGAACTATGCTGCAGAAATATTGATTTTAGTAGCTATATCCCACTTTGTTGATGGGCCTCAGTCTATTCTGTCAGGTTTCTCCACATCTACACATTCTTCTCCATAACCGCATCTAAACGAATTCAGGTAAGAAAAAAAAATCAAAAACAAAAACAGTTTTACAATCATTCCAAAGTCTTCTCATTAAAAAAGAAAAAAAAAAGGATTTTATAACAGATTCATTGAAATAAGTTGCTTCACATTTCAGGTATCATAAGAGGAAGTGGGCAACAAAAGATTGGTGCATATGTTAATCTGGGAGCTTATTATCTTATAGGCATTCTAATTGGAGTATTATGTGCTTTTAACTTCCACATCGGAAGGAAGGTGACATGATATCCATTGAATATTGGCTTTAATTGAATTGGTGGACAAAAAATCCAATGTGAAGGGCCCATGGTGAACATCACGTAGGCAAGAGTCTCTTGGTTAATTAGGAGATGTATGTAAGCCTAGGTTAACTAGGATACATATATATATATATATATATATATATATGTTTGCTACCGCCAACTTAGTTTGGTGTGAAAGAAAAATAATTAACCTAGAGTTTGGGTAGAGAGTTTATTCTCAAACTCTAATTGTATTCTCTTCAATTGATTATAGTGGAATTTCTCTCCGGCTCCGAAAGTGGACGTAGCTCAATCACATTGATTGAGTAAACCACTATAAGTTCTTGTGTTTTGCTTTCTTTTACGTTGTTTGGTTGCTCATCTAGTTCCATATCAATATTGTGTTTGTTATGCTTCCGCACAACAAACTGGTATCAGAGCCCAGGTTACACTTGGGACTTGGTGTCTCATACGGTCAAGTTGCAATTTGGAGGAGCTCCCGTTTGGATTGGGATCACAAGATTTGGAATTGGATGCTTGTGGTCAAGGTGGAGCTATTGGAATTCGGATCATGAGACAATTGAAGATGGCTCGAATCACGCCAAGGTGGAGATTGTTGGAAAAGTGTGGCTTCGATTAGAGCCCTTTGGAATCCTACATCAGAAAGGTGAAGAGTCATCTTTGGGTTATGAGGAATGGTACCACACACACTATTGCCGAGGCTTTTTGTATTAAAACTCCATACCCGTTCTGCATCGGGTGGCTAAAGTGGGGGAGTATCAGCATTATTGGATCCGTGTATGTGGGACTCATTTGCTGTTTCCGCATAACAAACACAATATTGATATGAAACTAGATGAGCAACCAAACAACGAAAAAGAAAGCAAACACATGAACATACACAAGAACTTATAGTGGTTCACTCAATCAATGTGCTTGAGCTACATCCACTTTCGGAGCCGGCGAGAAATTTCACTATAATCAATTGGAGAGAATACAATTAGAGTTTGAGAATAAACTCTCTACCCAAACCCCAATACAATCAATTCCCTAGTAAAACTGAGAATAGGCGCCTATTACTCTAGGTTAATTATTTTTCTCTCACACCAAACTAAGTTGGCGACAACAAACATATATATATGTATCCTAGTTAACCTAGGCTTACATATATCTCTTAATTAACCAAGTGACTCTTGCCCACGTGATGTTCACCACGGGCCCTTCACATTGGATTTTTTGTACACCAATTCAATTAAAGCCAATATTCAATAATCTCCACCTTGGCTTTACTTGATGTAAATTCTCCAAAGTAGAACTTCAAAACCAATCGCCGCTTCGAAATCCCCATAGGAAATTTCAAATTCTACAAACACCAATCAAGTTCAAGCAATGCTTGAACTTTCTCAATGGAACCGACTTTGTCAACATATCAGCAGGATTATCTACAGTTCCAACTTTGAGGAGTTGAACATCACCATCCTCCACCATCTGACGAATCTTGTGAAATTTGACATTTATATGTTTAGTACGAGCATGAGTAACTTGATTATCTGCTAAATGAATAGCACTTTGACTGTCACAAAAAATATCCATATATTCTTGAATAATTCCCAAGTCCTCAAGCAAACCACAAAGCCAAACTGCTTCTTTTGCACCCTCTGTTACTGCCATATATTCAGCTTCAGTAGTCGACAAAGCAATTGTAGATTGCAAATTCGACTTCCAACTCACCGGTCCACTAGCAAGAGTAAACACATAAGCGTAGTAGATCGGCACTTATCCAAATCACCTGTGAAATCAGAGTCCACATATCCAACAACACACTGACTCGTCTTATCCTGCTGAAAAACCAATCCAACATCCACAGTACCAAGAATATACCGTATAATCCACTTCACTGCTTGCCAATGACCTTTACCTGGGTTATGCATATATCTTCTCACCACACTTAAAGCCTGCGAAATATCCGGTCTAGTACACACCATACAATACATCAAACTACCAACAGTACTAATATAAGGAACTTTGGCCATATATTTCATATCATCATCTGTGCTAGGAGACATAGTAGATTTAAGCTTAAAGTGAGAAGCAAGCGGTGAACTTACAGGTTTAGATTTATCATTCATGCCAAACCGATGTAGTACGTACCTTTTTCAAATATTGCTTCTGTGACAAACAAACTTTGCCTCTTGATTTATCTCTTTCAATTTCCATGCCCAAAATCTTTTTAGCTTCTCCCAAGTCCTTCATCTCAAATTCACCACTCAATTGTGATTTCAATTTATTTATCTCCACCATGCTCTTAGATGCAATTAACATATCATCAACATATAAGAGCAAATAAATGAAGGTCTCATCCTGTAGCTTGCGAAAATAAACACATGGATCATAAAGACTCCGAGTGTACTTTTGACCAAACATAAATTTATCAAACCGCTTGTACCACTGCCTTGGAGATTGTTTCAAACCATACAATGATTTATGCAGTTTGCAGACCCAATTTTCTTTACCAGCAATTTTAAATCCTTCTGGCCGAGTCATAAATATCTCTTCTTTTAATTCACCATGCAAGAAAGCAGTTTTTACATCAAGCTGTGCTAACTCCAGATCAAACTGTGCAACCAAGGCCAATAAAATACGAATAGAAGAATGCTTAACAACAGGAGAAAATACCTCATTGTAGTCAATTCCTTCTTTTTGTGTGTAGCCTTTAGCTTCCAATCTAGCCTTATACCGTGATCCTTCCTTTTCAGTAAACACCCACTTGCAACCAATTGCTCTCTTCCCATGCGGTAATTGAACAAACTCCCATGTTTTATTCTTGTGAAGAGACTTCATCACCTCACCCATAGCTTTTTCCCATTCTACACAATCTGCATGTATGACCGAATCTTCATAAGTAGCAGGAATATTTCTTCTTTAGTAACTAGAAGTGCATAAGTCACAATATCATTAAGGCAAGCTCACTTTTGAGCATTCCTTTTTCCCTTTGTAGTTGCAATTTGTCCATCTTGCTGTGTAGGCTCTTGGGTTGGAGCCTCTACTTCAATACTCATGTCCTTAATATTTAAATCATCTGAATCAACATTAGGACTCACTGGATCAATTAGAATTTCAACAATTTTTTTCTTTAACTCCACCTGCTGCAAAATATCTATGGTCATTCTCTGCTCTTCAAAATTTTTCTGCTTGTTCTGATCAACCATAATAGCCTTATCAAAAGTCACATCTCTGCTTACAACAACTTTCTTCAAATCTGGACACCAAAGCCTAAATCCCTTAACACCCTCATTAAATCCCAAGAATATAGCTTTCTTGGCCCTTGGATCAAGCTTGCTTTCCCTGACATGAAAATAAGCAGGACAACCAAAAATATGTAAATAATGATAATCAGTAGCATGTTTACCAGACCATACCTCCATGGGAGTTTTTCCCTCAAGTGCAGCAGTAGGTAACCTATTAATGAGATGGCTTGCATACACAACTGCCTCAGCCCAAAATTCTTTACCTAATCCAGCATTAGACAACATACACTGAATTTTCTCCAATTAAGTCTGATTCATGCGCTCTGCCACCCCATTCTGTTGTGGTGTCTCTCTAACTGTGAAGCTTCTCACAATGCCTTCATCTTGACATAATTTCAAGAATGGATCAGATTTGTATTCACCACCATTATCTGACATAAGCCTCTTAATTTTTCAACCGGTCTAAGTCTCAATCATCTTCTTCCACTTCACAAATATATCTAAGACTTCATCTTTATGCTTCATGGTGTACACCCATACTCTTCTAGAGAAAACATCAACAAAAGAGACATAATAATGCTTACCTCCCAAAGATGCAGTTTTGGTAGGTCCCCATATATCAGTGTGAACATAATCTAGAATACCTTTAGTCTGATGAACTGCGGTGCCAAATTTAACTCTAGTATGTTTTTCCAAGACACAATTTTCACAAAATTCTAATTTCCCGGTCTTTGCACCTTTCAATAGACCTTGCTTCACTAATCCCTGCATTGCTTTCTCACCAGCATGTCCAAGATGCATATGCCATAATTTTGTATTGTCTGCATCATCATCTATAGTCTCAGATATTGCTGTTTCACCTATCACTGTGCTCCCTTATAGAAAATACAAATTTCTGAATCTTTCACCTCTCATCATCACAAGTGAACCAGAGACAACTTTAGCAACTCCACCTTTCAATGTAATTGTGTGCCCCTTTGATTCTAAAGTTCTGTTGAGAATATATGCATCTCACATGGGAAAAATGGGACCTTGCCTATGGGTTTATAAGGGTTGGTTTTAGATGTGAACCTCAAATTACTTTATCATGGTATCAGAGCAGGTTACCCACGTGTGCATGCCTCATGGCCACACGGGCTCCACGTCACCCAAAGTTGTCCACGTGTATGGCTTGAAAATTTGCCACACGTGCGGGGGCGTGTTGAGAATATATACATCCCACATGGGAAAAATGGGACCTTACCTATGGGTTTATAAGGGTTTGGACCACTCCATCCATTGCCAATTGGTTTTGGATGTGAATCCCAAATTACTTTATCAAGTTCCCAAAGAGATAAGATTTTTCTTCAAATTTGGAACATACCGGACATTAGTTAATTCTCTAACTACTCCATCATACATCTTGAGATTAATTGTACCAATCCCTCTTGTTCTGCAAGGACTGTTGTCTCCCATCAAAACTACTCCACCATTCAACTCCTTGAAAGTAGAGAACCATTCCCTATTAGGACACATATGATGTGAACAACCTGAATCCATAATCCACTTGTCAGAATAACCAACTGCAGATGAACTAGCCAAAGCAAACTCAATCTCATCTTCTTCAAAATCTTCAAAAGCTAATGAACAACTCAAAGCAATATCAAAATTGTCGTCTTCATCATCTCTTACAACATTCACTTCAGAACCCTTCTTGTCTCTATTCTTCAACTTAGGACAATATTTCTTCTAATGACCTTTATTGTGACAAAAAGCACACTCATCTCTTGCAGTAAATTTACTTCTTGACTTGGAACGATTTACCTCTTTTTCCAACTGGTTTTTTCTCATCAGATCTGCCCCTTACTACAAGTGCTTTACCTGACACATTCTGAAGTTGCTTCTCTTTCTTTCGGCACTCATTATTTATCAATGAATTACACACATCATCAAATTTCACATTATTCTTTCCATGCAACAAAGTTGTAATCAAATGCTCATACTCGTCAGGAAGAGAATTTAGCAAACACAAACCTTTATCCTCATCACTAATTTGCACATCCAAATTAGCCAAATCTGCAAGTATCTTATTGAAATCACTGATGTGTTCAGACACAGAAACACCTTGTCGATAATTAAATCGAAAAAGCCGTCTATTTAGGTGAAACGGATTTTCAACACTATTGATCATATATTGGTCTTCTAATTTCTTCCAGAACTCTTTTGTAGAAGTTTCTTTCATGACAAAGAATTTCTGATCTTTTGTAAGGCACATTCTGATAGAACCACAAGCCCACTTGTTAATTCTCGCCCACTCCACATCATCTATATCTGCAGGTTTATCTTCCAGAGCTATATCCAATTCTTGTTGATACAAGACATCCATCATCTCACACTGCCACATGCCAAAATTGTTGGTGCATTAAACTTTTCAACTTCAAATTTGGCATTACCAATTGATGGCTTGGTAGTCGACCAACGCGAAGAGCCTAGACTCTGCCCCTTTCTTTTTCTCATCAACCATGATTTCGAATCAATGAATTTCCAATTCAAAACCAAAGTTCTGATGCCAATATGTTGTGCGGAAGCAGTAAATGAGTCCCACACACACAGATCCAATAATGCCGATACTCCCCCCACTTTAGCCACTCGATGCAAAACGGGTATGAGGTTTCAAAAGGCCTCGGCAATAGTGTGTGTAGTATCATTCCTTATAACCTAAGGATGACTCTTCATCTTTCTGATGTGGGATTCCAAAGAGCTCTAATCTAAGCTACACTTTTCCAACAATCCTCGTAGTTTCCTAATCTTTCATGGATATATGATTGTACTAGCTAGTAACTAGTAAGTATTAATTTTGAGCTAACATGTTCTTAACAGGGTCTTTGGATAGGAATTATCCTGGCGCTATGTGTGCAGTCACTGTTTCTTGCAATTATAGTCCTACGGACTGATTGGGATAATAAAGAAGTAAAGTAGCATGTTATGTAATGTTTCATATAGTGGTCTCTGTTTCACTATTAAAATAGATCTCATTTTTCATTTTACTTCCTTTTGTAGGTGAAGAAAGCATCTGATAGGGTGCACAACACAATCAGTGCGAGCGATGCATCGCAAAGCTGTTGTACAACACAATCAGCACGGGCGATGCATCACAAAGCTGTTGCATAGGTGATGATCATAAGTAGATCTGGAGACAGGTTTGAAAATTTTGAAGAAAACAATTGTTAAGGTTCTATTTCTTGATCGTGTACAAAATTATTTCATCTCTGGAAGACATTTCATTCCATATCAAAAAGCCATGAGGCTATACAAGCCTTAAATGATTTTATACTGGACTTGTATGGCCTGTTATATATGCCAGTTTCATCATATGATCTTCACATAGGAAATTTAACTTGTTCATATGAAAGCATGAATTACTCAAAATGAGCATGCATCCTATATTAGCAAGTCTTTCTACTCTTGTAAAATAACTTCCCCGTCTTCTTCAACCATTTTACTTGCACTAAATTTATCTGTGCCTTAAATTCCTTAAAGCTAATGCTAAATTTCAGCTCAAAATCACCACCTTTACGAGCAGGCCATCATCTGCCTCAAGGGTTTCCTCTGCTTTGTTCCAATAACATAATTGAATCAAGAATAGAAGAACAAAGCAGTTAAAGTAAGCAAATTGGCAAGATCAATTATATCCTTAAATCAACAACCTATTCATTGTCAAAAACGTACAGATATTTTTTTTCTTCTTTAAAGGGTTTAGGATTGGTTGAAAGAGTTTGTGACCTTGATAATTTTTCAATCACATCACAAATCCCACTGCTCTAAGAAGCCAATGAGGCGGCAATTCGCTCTAAACGTACACACTCGACCTTTTACCCCCAACAAGAAACATACAAAGATTAAGTGTGGCAAAAGCCTAAGGATTTAATTACAAAAGAGGTAGAAATTTACCATAAAATAGCATATAGAATATAAACTGAAATACCTTTGCGATAACTCATTAGTCGCCAAAAACATCCTATAAAAGATAAATTACAAATGCTGGTTAAACTTTATCGAACAAAGCCCACTATAAACAATAAAAAAATAAACAGACACGGTTTTACAGATGACACATTTGGCAGTTCAAGCCTCCATAGAAAATAAATAACTAAATTCAATTTACTACCTCGTACTTTCAAGCAGTGCTCTAAAAATCCCTCTGGTGACCCACTTAGGTGCTGGCCAGTCGTCTCGATTAGTTTGGGCGGAGACTAAGTGGGTTGGGTTTAAATGTTAAAAAAATTTAATTTTTGTAGTCAAATACTTAAAAATGACTTTTTATTTTTAAGTATTTATTGAATATCTTTTTTTTTCCTTATATATGTTTTCAATCAATTATATATACTACTAAGTATGATTTTTTATTTTAATTACACTTGTATAATAAAATTAAAATGAAATAAACATCTGCCTATGTGCCCGCCTAAGCACTTAGATGCTAGGCCCCTCTTTACCGCCGTCCTACCACCTAACGAATTTTTAAACTTTGCTTTCAAGTGTTTATAAAACTTAATGAGGCACACTTGAAAATGGTTTTGAGAAGCACATGTAAAGTGCTTTCGAATTCTCATCTAATAGTGTGTTTGCTAAATTTGAAAAGCGCATTTTAGAATTTTTAGAAATAATCCCAAACAGATCTGTAGTATCACTATGAATGATACTTTAAATGAATCTTATAAAGCGAGAGAGACTGAAGTGGTGTCTGGACGCTTTGTGATGGGTGTGCTATTTAGTTGTTCAACATTTGTACCAGGGCATTGGAGGCTTGGGCAAGGAAGTTGAGAAGGGCTTGGGGCTAAGTTCGAAAGATAACTGTTAGGACTTGTTTCAGGCCTTGACATCTATTGATCTTCTGGGTCACGATTGGAACCTTTATACTAGGATTTTGATAGACACTTTCTGGAGTTTCTCAGGTCATCTTTTCACCACACACACACATAGAGATCCCTTTTTTTTGTCATTTTAAGGAATCCTTTGTGTGACCGACTTATTGATCACATATCGGCATCTCGATCGTTCACTTCTTAGGACTCCATGAATAGATCACTGCTACAAATTTTCAACCCAATTGGTGATCGTTAAGGTATCGAATTAAATTAAAGAAATGGATGAACCAAATCTGTCAAACCTGAACCGTTTATGTTTATAATTGTAAATCACAGTTTTGATCAAATGCCTTAACGCTTATCAATTTGGCTGAAAATTTACAGAATTGATCTACTCACATAGACCTAACAACTGAATGGTGCATATGTTGATAAGTTATCAAAAAGTTAGCAAAATAATTAATTCCTTAAAATAGCCAAACAAAAGGGATCCCTCACTAGAAGAGCCATTACATAACACACGCACACACACACACACACACCTAATTCGAAGAGCCCTTCCACTAAGAGATCCCTTTGTGGGACCCACTTTTAGACCATATTTCGGCATCTCGACCGTTTAATTTTTTGGTCTTTATGAGTAAATCACTTATGCAAATTTTCATTTAAATTGATGATCATTTGGGTGTTCATAATCGTGATTTACAATTATGAACATGAACGGTTCAGGTTGTACAAATTCAGTTTGTCTGTTGATTTAATCTAGTTTGATACCTTAATGATCATCAATTTGGCTGAAAATTTACAGAAATGATCTACTCATAGGGACCTAAAAATTGAACGGTTGAGATCTCAATATGTGACCGAAAAGTTGGTTTAATAAGCGATCATTTCAAATGGCCAAAAAAAAAAAAAGGATCCGTCCACTAGAAGGATCAAGAGATGACCTCCTTAAACTTGAAAAGTGAGGATTTTTCTTTTTGATGTATTTTAATAATCACAGCCACTCATTCTTTAGTTACTTACACACATATGAATCTTACAAAAAAAATAGTCAAATTAGAAAATGTTTAACCATTTAATTAGCACAATGTTCGTGTTAATTTTATCTAACGGATTACATTTGTTTATACAATTTTGAATGACCAAATGATTATGGATTTGGTTGATTTTTTGTAGACATCATTCTTGCATATGAATCTAAAGGAACATTGGTTGAGTTCATTGAATTAGGTCACATACATGTGTAAATTAGCAAAAATCCTCAAAATTTTAAAGGAGGTCCTCTCTAGAACATGCCTATATATATACACACCCATACTAGGTTGCGCACTAGTTGGTTCCCAAAACTCGATCTACCTTGCACTTTAAGTTTATTTTAATCACCACCTCTTGTTTCGGCTAATCTACCATATATGTTGTAATTAATTCATGAATAATTATTTATCATGAGCTCTATCACATATGTTGTATTTAATTAATGATACATATTTATCATCTCTTTCTTAACAAAAACAAAAATAAAAAATTACATATAAGTGTCATTTTAAGACTTATATTAGTCATAAGGCCACCTAAATATTTTTGTCTTCATAAGGCCACTTCATGACCAAAACACGTGATGATTTTTTTATGCTAGGACTATTATACCCTCCAGATATATCTCAAAGAAAATTCTGAGCTACTTCAAATTCGAAACCGGATCTCGTTCTTCTCTCTCTCTCTCTCTCTCTCTCTCTCTCTCTCTCCTGTCAGAGTAGACGCATTTGCCACCACCGTCCATTCTGCCGGCGCACAATCACCACCGATTCGTAAATGCGGCCAATGGTTCTGAGTCCATTGTTCTGGTGAGATCGAAGCGACTGGTTTCTCCTTCAGTTCTCGGTAATTTGTTCACCAGCGACGTTTTCCAAGGTGTGAAGAAGAAGGCGGAGGAGCGGGTTAGGAGGTCGTTTGTTCCTGCAAGATCGAAGCGTTGGTCCGATGACGATTTCTTCTTACGACGACGACGGTGGCGTCTCCGACGAAGGCTCCTAATCTTAATTACAAGATGAGCTTTTCATCACCTGGAGCTCTACAAGGTTCACTTCCTCTTTCTCTCTCTCAAAATCTCAAATATCAATATGAATTTGTTCATCAATTGCTTGAATATTTTGTATATAATTGAGAATGCTATATATATTGGACGCGTACAGAAAATGAGTTGCACCATGATTTATAATGTTTACTGTAAATATGCTTGTCTGTTGATCATTATGAATGAATGGAGCTGTCATTTTACTTAGATTTAGGTTTTTCGAGTTATGGAGCAATTGCTACACCTGAGCCAACGGTGTTGAAATTTGAAAATGGAGAGACTGTTGATTCAGTGATTGCTGATGATGAGATAGCAAAGATCCAGCATGAATTTGATGCAGCAAAGCATAGTTTCCTCAAGATTCCACAGGCAGTCAAAGAAATGCTTAAGATAAATCTGGAAGGTTTGTCAATCCATCATTCATGATTCTCAGTTGACCTTAATAACTTTTGTCAGTTGTGTTATGGATTAATGTCATACATCCAAATTAGGGATATGTGTAAATAAAAATTTGAGATTGGACAATATTCATTATTCAAATTTATGGATTTGACTATGACTGCACGCTGGCACATTACTAGGCACATTTGGTTGTGATTCGATTCCTATTGTGGTATATGGATGAGTAGTTCTTTTAATTATATTGTTTAGTATAACTTCTTTTCCTCTAGTGCTATGCTATGTTTCTGATGCTATATCAAAGTTCTCAAGTTTAGACCTTGGTATGTGCATTAAAGGTTTCAAAGTTTTGGGTGGCGCATACATATTATCTTGGTTGATGTGACAAAAGTATTAAAAGTAAAATAATGTTGCCTCCTGAACCATTGCTATTGTTTCAGAGTTGTAAATTCATATGGTGATAATAACATTCAAGATTAATAGTTTTTGTCAAGGATCTGAATTACTGAAATGGTGAAAGTAGTAGTTTTTAACTTTTTATTGTCTTTTGTTAGTAGCTTTCTATGCCTATGTTAGTATCTTTTTAGGCTGATGTCAGTAGTTTCTATTTTGATTTTAATTGATTTCAAGTCAGTAGCTCTCTATAATTGTTATGATACAGAGATGTTCCCCTGGTCACTAGCTGACCAAGGATTATATGGTCAGTGACCGTCCGATTGAAATCGGACGGTTGACAGCTTTTATCTTTTAAAAAGTTAGAGAGCTGTCAACCGTCCGATTTCAATCGGATGGTCACTGACCATATAATCCCTGGTCAGCTAGTGACCAGGTGAACGGGACCGTAATTGTTATATTGGCTTTTCAACAGAGTGATAGTAGTTTTCTATCGTTATGTTAGTATCTTTTCACGCTAATGTCCGTAGCTTTTTTATTTTTTTATTTTGATTGATTTCAAGCCAGTAGCTCTCTACAACTGTTACAGTGGCTTTTCAATACAGTGATAATAGCTTCTTATCTCTATGTTACTATCTTTTTAATTTGATGTCTGTAACTTTTTTGTTTTCATTTGGATTGATTTTAATTTTCAAGTGGTCTTTCGTCAATAGCTTATCAAATTGGAAAAGCAAGATTCTTAATGAAACTCAATTATCTTTTTGTTGTGATTTAGTATCTCTAGCATTTTTTGTTGGGGATTTGTGTTACATTATTAACATGGATAATCAGCTGGTTTTGTGCAATCAGTATCTATGTCAGTAGCTTTTTGTTACTGGTTCAGTATCCTTGTACATGTGTCATAGTAGCTTTTTGTATCTATATTAGTGGACTTTTAGATTGCTTGTTTTTGTTATATAGTTGATAAAGAGTGTAATTTTTGCAGTGCAGTGGCAAGTTACTGTTTTTAATTTGCATTTCAAATACTAATATTTTGTTGTATCTTCTTGCAGAATTCTCCCCTTTGCATTTGCAGTAGTAGATTTCGAAAATCATGTGAATTTAAGTAGTGAAGCCTTGATTATATAGTTGATAAAGAGTGTAATTTTTGCAGTGCAGTGGCAAGTTACTGTTTTTAATTTGCATTTCAAATACTAATATTTTGTTGTATCTTCTTGCAGAATTCTCCCCTTTGCATTTGCAGTAGTAGATTTCGAAAATCATGTGAATTTAAGTAGTGAAGCCTCCATTGACAAAGAGATCATCCGGCCAACCAAGAAATGTTGAAATGAAGTCTGGTCCTGAAAGTGGCAAAATAATGCCTATGGGTACTGTAATGTGGTAGAGCTTGACAACAAGAAACATTAACGGAGGCCATCTGAAAAATGAAAGTAGCATTACAACATTGATAGTAGCTCTAGACAACTATTGTAATAAATTTTCACAACTATGATAGTGGCTTTTTACAACTATAGAAGTAGTTTTTTCCATAGTTATATCATTGTTGAACCCTGCATACTTTTTGTATCATTAAATATGTTTTCTTGTCTCAATTGCAGTGGCTTTTTAATTTTGGTTGTATATTGTACATTTCTATAGCTTTGTTAATCTCTGAAAATAGTTTTCTCAGTCTTTGGGAGTAACTTTTGTTTTGCGTTGTAGTAGTTTTTGTTTTCTTTGGTTATTGCTTTTGGCATTGATGACAGTAGCTTTTTGTGCTGGTGAAAGTAGCTTTTGTTGCTAGTGAGAGTATTTTTCTGGTGTTGATGACAGTAGCGTTTGTTACTGATGAGAGTAGTTTTTGGTGTTGGTGACAGTAGTTTTTGTTGGTGGGGATAGTAGATTTTGGTTTTGGAGAGCGTAGCTTTTTTTTGTGACAGTAGCTTTTGTTGCTTGTGACAGTAGCTACTGTGACCTCGCCGGAAGTTGCCGGAAATTTCACCAGAGTATCTTTTGTTGCTGGTGACAGTAGCTTTTGTGACCTTACCAGAGGTTGCTAGAAATCTCACCAGAGTACCTTTTGTTGCTTGTAATAATAGCTTTTGTGACCTCGCCGAAGGGTGCCGGAAATCTTACCATAGTAGCTTTTATTGCTAATGACAGTAGATTTTGTTGCTGGTGACAGTAAATTTTGTTGCTGGTGATAGTAGTTTTTTGTGGTCGCCGGAGACTCACCTGAGTTGGCCGGAAGTCAACTGGAGAGTCGTCGGAGGTTGACCGGAGACCTGCCGGAATTGGTTGGAGACCCGCCGGAGTTGGCCTGAAACCTCGCCAGAGAGGAGAGAGAGGATGATTGTTGACTTTTACTCTAGTGGCATTTATGTAAATATGTTAGTTTTTATATCTAAAATTTAATACCCTTTTTAATCTAGTGGCCTTACGAGGAAAAAAAAATAGTTGGTGCCCTTATGACTAAAAAAAACATTCAAATATGCACTTATATGTAATAAACCCAAAAAAATAAAAGAGTCAAAACAAAAACAAAAATGACAGCAGCAACTAGCCTTGACAAAAATTATTCTTAGAAAATGACTACAGCTGCTAGTCTTCTTGACATTGATCTGGATCCATGCACTAGTGGAGATTTAACACGTACGGTTTGAAATTTATTCACTGAGAACCACGATCTCAGGTTTATTTCAATGCAACCGATCGAAATGGATATACACAACCTCGTTGATAACTACAGAAGAAAGAGATGTTCAAAAACGTAATCCAAGGAGAAAGAGATGTTCATTGGCTCTGGAAACTATTGATAAGTCATTAACTTTACGCCTAATCCTCATAAATAGCGTGTCCACCAAACCTTTTACAAACAGATTCATCTTTCATTCCAAAAACACTTTCCTTTGCATTCATTTCACCTTTGTTTCCTCAGTCGTCTTCTCAATCTTCCAAAACCTACTTCATTTCTTTCTCTGCAATTCAACGCAGAACTTGGCGCCATGGCCATGTCCATCAGAACAATCACAACAACAACAGCTCTTACTCCCAGCAATTCTAGATCATCACAACTTCATCACCACCTCAGATTAAACCAGAGCGATTCATGTCGTTTTCTCGGAAACCGGAGCTTGCCATCGTGCAATACGAGCCTTCAGAGAGTTCAGATTGGCAGCAAGATCCTGCTAATGGTGGTCAACAGCGTTGACCCCGGCACCCCTCCTCTTCCTTCTGAACCTTCCGGTGGTTCTTGGTAAGTTCATCTATTCATGAATATAGTCTTAATTGTTTTATGTGATTAATTGATTGTATGTGTGCTTATTAGTTTGTATTTATATATGCAGGAAAATGTGGCTTTTAGGTGTACTTTTCTCAGTAATTATTCCCTTAACGAAGAACAAATGGTACCCATTACTCAAGTTGAAAGGCAAGCTATACTATATTCACAATGTCATTATTATTGGTCAAACCCTAATTACTAATTAGCTTTATTAATTTGTTAACTAGTGATTATATATTAGGTTATGTATTAATTGTATGTGGTTATATATGCGTAGACCGAGTGGAGACGGTGACGGATGCCGCAGAAGAAGTGGCGGAGCTCGTGGAAAAGGTGTCTGAGGAAGTAGAGGAGGTTGCGGACGATATCGGCAACCATCTTCCCGAAGGTAAACTTCGACATGCTGCCATGCGTGTGGAGGAATTAGCTGACAAAACAGGCAAGGCTGCGGCCATGGCGGATGATATTATTGAGAAGGTGACAATTTCTTTAACTAATCTTACGTACCTAACACCTCGGTTAATTTCTTAACTTCTATGTAAAATCGACTCACACCTTATTATATTGCTTAGATTAGTACCGACTAATTTTATGATATCTTACCCATGATTAACGATTGAGGGTGACATGTATTAAGCTCTGTGATAAAACCAACATATGTGCTTCGGTAGAATGATAGTTGCTCTTAAATTAATTAAATAAATATGTCTATATCTTGAGGTCATGAAGAACAATAAAGAATATATGTTAGAAAATGAAAGCACGTGTTGATTGTTTTACCATTCCTTTACTCCAATAACAATAAGAATCTAATCTGGATTAATTTGACATTTTCTAATGAGGCGGCTAGCTTCATGACCTTATCTCAGATCAAATGTGCACGTTTCAAACATCTAGCTCTTTGTTTTTCAAACATTTTGCACCTAACTATTGGTACAAATTCCCTAAATTCCTGATGGGAGTCATGCATGCTTTTCTTGCTTGTTATTTTTTCGAGGAAAACAAATACAAACGAACATATATAACTTTCATAAATGTAATCGTTGTTTGATGAAGAAATTGCAGGTTGAGGAAGTGGAGAAAGAGGTAGACTCCATCACTGACAAGGCCAACGAGAAAAAGAAAGAAGACAAAATCAAAGAAGCGAGTACCGAGCAAGATAATAGTATTAAAAATGAGACAGTTGCAGACTGAGCCAGCTTGTGGCTAGCGCAATGCATGCATGTGAATCCTGTATGTATGTGGTTTGTCGATGTAATTCAATATTTTATAATTTTTATATATAGTAGAATTTATTTAACTAAATGTATAAGCTTGTTGCTGTAAGTTTCAATTTCAGATAACTGTAGTATTAGAATAAAAACTATGAAGTATAGGTGCAACTTAGACCCTATTCTAACCCACCGGCCAATTCAATCATCCATACGTTTGACTTTTAGTCAGTTAAATACATTATAACGTGTTGTATTTAATTGTGTTCGTGTCGAGACTCATTTTATCATATATATCCAAATCAACCAAATCATTATAATATTTCTTTAAAAATAAAAATAATATAAAAATCATTATAATTAACCTTTTCCTCAAAGGAAAAAAATTACAAATAATTAGGGTGATCATACACATCATGCATCATGATACTTCATGTGGAATTACTAATTCATATATATCATCACATAATCCATTTCATGCATGCACAAGGATTTGGAATATGTCATTGTATATCCAAAATTATTAATTTATAAAAGTTTTATTGTATGTCATTAGATACACAAGTAGTGCAAGCAACTACTGCGGTGCTTTTTGTGGATTTTTCTTTTTTCTTTTTTTGGTCTTTACGTGCTTTTAGTGGATTCTAGATTGAAAGACACAAGTATGAATTATTTAGCTTTACCGAAATCGGGTCTCTCGTTTGGGAGAGAAACATCATAATTCAAGCCCATGAAAATAAATAAATAATGGACAGATACTAAAGTTACCAAAGTACACTCGTTGGAGTAACCAACTAACTAAGTCCAATACCCACACAAGAGTCTCATATGGCCCACAAACCCAATTACACAAAACCTCAATTTCTAAACGCGGTCGTTTACAGTTTCCTGAGAGTTTCACAATCAAGTCGTTCGTTATGGCAGAAGAAGACCGAGCAGGAAAATTGTGGAAGAAATCAAAACAAAACTTTGCTTCTACAAATCTAAGACAAAACTTTACGACCCAAAAAGGAGGTTCTTTCTCTGATCATTCTCTTTAAATCCAAATTCCTTACATTATATCTGGAATTACATCATTACATTCTTTTCCCTCTTCTTTCTAAAATCTTTATCCAACTATTTATCTGTTTTAACGTTCTCAACTGATAGGTTACTTGACAGTTGACTCTGTAAAAACTGGGTTTAATTTTGGTCTAAGATCATAGTAGAGCGAAACTTTTCTGTGTTAATACATTTGCCTATTGGATCATTGTTCATCAGCAGTTAGATATATATCGGTAATGGCTTGTTGGTATTCCTGTTGCTACATTTGGTCATGGATTAAATAATCTAGCTAAAAAAATGAACTCAAAACTCAAAGAGTAGTGCTAATCTTTAATCTTTGTGAAAGCACTGCATATCTGTGGAAAGTTCCCATGAAATTACTAAACGTTTACTGCTATACTCGTATATTACACAGTTCAAATCCTAATGATTTGTTCAAGTGCAATGTCTGCTGTCTATAGGAATGTGCATTTGGGATGATAAGAAACCATCTGCATTTTTGGCCTTGATTGTGCAGAACAATGGTTATTAGCTGTCCTCAACTTTAGGTGTGGGAGAAAGAAGCCGTTGGTCCAACATATCCCTCAGCCATACGTTTTCGTTTCCTGAAGGAGATGAAAATGAGGAGATGACTGAATCTCCCTTATAGCACCAGCACCCGAAAGCTATGAATATCACATTTCTCGGTTACCTTCATCAGGAAAGCAAGCTCTGTGAGAAAAAAAAAAAAAAAAAAGCCATTAACATCTAAAAACTAATGTCACATAGCAAGTACCAAGATTTTTCTGGATAACTTGTTGCTCATTGAAGTAGTTAATTTCGACATGTCACCAGTAAAGCTTGGAAATTGACCTGTCAAATGTTCAAGATTAGTTAATGATCCATATGCAAATGCTAATCTGACTCCAACCAAGACACATTTGGAAGCTGGCATCGCATAGATAAACTGAAATCACTGCAAGATATTCTTGTCGCTGTGTTACTTTGTGGAATTTTTGTGTTCCCTGATTATGACCTTTTTTTTTTTTTTTTAACAGTAGAAGTTGTTAGTATTACGTACTAACAACTTGAATTCTGATTCAAGTTGAATTGATCTTAGGGTCTAGAAACTTGAATTCTGATTCATAAATGATGTTGTCTTTGTGCATATAACAAGTAGGTATCTGTCTGAATTCTGAAGTACAAATATAGAATCAAACTAAGAGAAAATAAAAGATCTGTTGTAACTTGTAAGAGAATAGAATTGTGTTTATTATTGATAATAGGAGCCCTTTATATAGGGAGTTTACAGAGTACACAAAAAGTAACAGAATCGGAATACAATTAGTATACCTAGGGTACTTTTCTATTACAACTCTAAACCCTAGTTTGTAGAGGCACACATTATGTCGATATCCTTCAACACTCCCCCTTGTGCCGCTCAAACTTGGTGATGACGCTTTGATTGTTGCCTCGTTAAAAACCTTGTCAGGTAACAAAAACCCTGTGGGACAAAAATAACCCTGGTCGAAGGACAAAAAGAGCACAACACGTCCTTCACTCTTTGAGATCGAACATGTAGACATCATGCCTCCCCCTGATGTCAATATCTCCCCCTGATTGCTACAATCATGGGAGTTCGGATAACTTTCTCAATCCGATGCTCTTCACATGTTTCTCGAAGGTGGATTTTGGTAACGACTTAGTAAATAAGTCCGCTACATTATCCTCTGATCGGATTTGGTTCACTTCAATATTTAGAAGTGCCTGCTGTTGCTGATTATAAAAGAACTTTGGCGATATATGCTTGGTGTTGTCACCCTTGATGAAACCTAACTTCATTTGCTCAATGCAAGCTGCATTATCTTCATAAATGCATGTAGGTTTATCTGTGGTAGACTTCAAACCACAAGTTCCTCGAATGTGTCTAACTACAGACCTTAGCCATATGCATTCTCGCACGGCTTCATGTAGAGCAATAATCTCTGCATGATTTGAGGAAGTGGCAACAAGGGTCTGCTTTGTAGACCTCCAAAATATCGCAGTGCTTCCCATGGTAAAGACATAACCCGTTTGGGAGCGACCTTTGTGAGGGTCAGAGAGATACCCTGCATTAGCAAAACCCATCAAAACATCGTTGTCATTTTGATGGAGGGGAGGAGGAGCACGGAAGGTGGCATTTTGCCTTGTGGAGTCCGATCCAACACTTCAATCGTACCTCTCAGGTATCGAAAGATTGTCTTTATGCCAATCCAATGGCGGCGTGTTGGCGCAGAACTATGTCGAGCTAACAAGTTCACTGCGAATGAGATATCCGGTCTTGTGCATTGAGCTAAGTACAATAATGCGCCTATTGCACTTAGATAGGGCACTTCAGCCTCTAATAGGTCTTCGTCCTCATCCCTTGGACGAAACGGATCTTTTTCTGACTCAAGACTACGACTGATCATGGGAGTACTCACAGGCTTTGCTTTATCTTCATTAAAGCGCCTTAATAACTTTTGAGTATATGCTGACTGATGGATCATAATCCCATCACTACGGTGCTCGAGTTCTAATCCGAGGCAAAACCGTGTTTTCCCAAGATCTTTCATCTCAAATTCGGATTTCAAATACTTAGCAGTTTCCTTTAACTCATCTAGAGTTCCAATTAGGTTCATGTCATCGACATAAACTGCTACAATTCCAAATCCGGAACTTGTCCTTTTGATAAACACGCACGGGCATATTTCATCATTGACATATCCCTTCCCAATCAAGTAGTCACTTAGACGGTTATACCACATCCGTCCGGATTGTTTCAATCCATATAGTGAGCGTCTCAATCTTATTGAAAACGCGCTCCGTGGTTTAGAGCCACTTGACTTGGGTAATTGAAGTCCATCTGGAACCTTCATATATATCTCTGAATCTAGATCCCCATAGAGATATGCTGTAACCACATCCATAAGTTGCATGTCAAGTTTTTCGGAAACTACCAAACTGACAAGGAAGCGGAACGTTATAACGTCCATTACGGGAGAGTATGTCTCCTCGTAGTCGATTCCAGGGCGTTGTGAGAAACCTTGCGCCACAAGGCGGGCTTTGTATCTAACAACCTCATTTTTCTCATTACGCTTTCTAACAAAGACCCATTTATGGCCAACAGGCTTTATACTTGGGGGTGTCAGCGTTATAGGCCCAAATACCTGTCTCTTTGTTAGTGAATCCAATTCAACCTGGTCGCATTTTTCCATTTAGGCCAGTCTGCTCTACGTTGACATTCTTCAACGGAGCGAGGTTCGATATCATCATGTTCTATAATTCCTTGAGCGATAGAATATGCAAACACATCATCAAGGATAATAGAGTCTCGACTCAACGTCTCATGTACACTAGTGTAATTCATGGAGATCTCTCTATTCTCTGGAATTGGTTCTGACATTGGAGCGTCCCCCAATGATGTCTCTTGGACATAACCATAATCCGGAATATCTTCATGAGACGGGTTATTTATGTCGATGATTAATGGATCTTTTTGTGCCAAACTCGCTTTCTTTCTCAGGCGAGAATCCATCGAACCTTTGGCCTCCCACGTTTCCTTGCTGGGAGCCCAGCCTGAGCCACATTGCCATCACCATTAGTGATGGTGGCGCCATGCTCAATACCTCTAGAGGTGGCGCCATGTCCACTATTTTTAGGGACATCAATCCTTGCAGGCACGTTTGCAGCAGGTATATGTGATCTTGTCACTTTAGCGATATCAGAAAACGCGTCAGGCATAGAGTCTGCTACGTTCTGAAGATCGATAATTCTCCGCACTTCAATTTCGGACTGTGCGGTTCGGGGATCAAGATGAGACAAAGTGGGGACAGACCACGACAATTCCTGTCGTTCCTGTTGAACATTATTGTTCTTATCTCCCCCTAACGACGGGAAGACTGTTTCATCAAAGTGACAATCTTCAAATCTTGCGGTAAATTGATCGCCTGTCAAGGGTTCCAAATAGCGGATAATGGTTGGAGAGTCATATCCAACATAAATGCCCAATCGTCTTTGAGGACCCATTTTGGTGCGCTGTGGCGGCGCAATTGGCACATAAACTGCACACCCAAATATGCGTAAGTGTGAGACATTAGGCTCATACCCAGTAACCATCTGGGATACAGAGAAGGGTTGAGTGGCAGTAGGCCTCAGACGAATAAGCACAGCTGCATGCAATATTGCATAGCCCCAAGCAGAAACAGGGAGATTGGTGCGCATAACCAATGCTCGAGCATCCATTTGAAGTCTTTTAATGGTGGCTTCTGCGAGACCATTTTGGGTGTGAATGTGAGGAATAGGGTGTTCAACCTCAATCCCAATGGACATGCAATAGTCATCAAAAGTTTTTGACGTAAACTCTCCAGCATTGTCAAGACGAATTGACTTAATGGGATGATCAGGGTGGTGAGCCCTTAACTTAATGATTTGTGCTAGGAGTTTAGCAAATGCAGCATTTCTGGTGGACAAAAGCATGACATGTGACCAACGTGTCGATGCATCAACCAACACCATAAAATATCTAAATGGTCCGCAAGTTGGTTGGATAGGTCCACAAATATCACCTTGGATTCGTTGCAAGAATGGAATATTTTGTTTAGTGTCCTTTGCATAGGATGGTCTCGATCCTAATTTTGCTAAAGAGCAGGCTTTGCAAAACGAAAGATGGGCTTTAGAAGCAACCATGGAAGAATCCGGTTGAGCCACGAAGTCACAATTGACTTTAGAAGTAGAGAAAGGAACCAAGGAGGCATTATTGGTGTCAATACCACTATTGGGCCGCAGGGGGTAGGCGGCTCTGGCCCTACCTTGGATCGAAATTTCGTTCTGACTTCTTTTCGTTTTGAAAAATGGATGTCCGTGTGAAGTCTTTAGTATACGGATCATCATATCACGACCTGGGTGTCCCAGACGATCGTGCCAAAGCCTATATGTGTCAGAATCCCATAAGTCATCTCTCATGATATGGTTGGATTCAATGACTCGAATAGTGGTTGCATACAACCCACTAGAGCGACACATAAGTTTCTCTAATACTCGTTTATGCCCGTAGTCATTAGAGGTGATGCCAAGGAACTCTTGTCCATTCTCACAATGTGTTTCCACATGAAAACCATTGGCTCTTATATCTTTAAAACTCAATAGGGTCCTTCCAGCCCTAGGAGCATATAGAGCTTCGGTGACATTAATACTTGTGCCATTTGGCAACATAAATTGAGTTGGTCCTCGACCATGAATCAATTGTGATGGCCCAGCCATCGTAGTCACAGAAGATCGACTAGGCGTCATGCATAGAAATAGTTGCCTATGTCGCAATATAGTATGTGTGGTGCCACTATCAACAAGGCACTCCAACTCTCCAGGAAACATACTGAGAAATAATAAAGTTCGAAATTAAAAACATGTCCATGACATTGAATAATACGATACTTTATTAATAAATGTAGCCAATGATTACATCAAATGGTCCAAAAAGGTCTAATCCAAAATAAAGAAAATCAAACTGAGACACATTGTAGTCACTCTATTCGTTTGGCAACTCCAATCGAATATGACCAGGAAAGTAGAGAGAGAGGTTGGTGGAGCGAGGCTCGCTTAAGTACCAATTATCTCAATGACCTTCCTAGACATCATATTTTATTGGGTATGCCACATAAGAAAGAGTTAACAAATTGTCATTTATTGACTATTACATGATTCTTGAAAAATAAAGAGGACTATTTCTAATCAAAGTCTGCAGCATCCTTGTGCACTTCATCTTCAGCTTTGAAGTACTCCATGGTGAGATTAACGTCTCCACCATTTTCTTCTTCTTCTGCAAGGTACACTTCTTGCTCCCTCAGGTCCCTGTATGCCCTGTATCTTGAAGCTAGTTGCTCGCTTGCCTTGCATCGCTTGAACCAATGCTCACTAGATCCACATCGATGACACATATCATTGTGGTTGCCTCCCTTCAATTGAGGTGCACATTGTGCACGTTGTGGGCGTTCCCTAGGAGGATTTGCGCCTCCACCACGAGCCATGGCTCCATTACCACGGATAGGGTTGCCACGACCTCCTCTCCCACGTGTGGCATTGCCACCACGTGTATCCGCTCCAAACTTGCGGTTTCCTTCCTGATTAGGGCGGTTATATGGACCCATACCTCCCTCATGTCCCTTATTCCTAGGGTTCCGCTCCTTGCGCCCTCTTTTGGGTGCATTATAATTCGCCTCATGAACGCTCTTAGTTCCAATGGGCCTTGAATTATAATTCCTCACGAGAATGTTATCATGTTTTCAGCTACAGATATGATATTGATAAGCTGATGAAACCTCGTGATCCGTCCAGCATTGACTTCAGTACGGTATTGCTTTGATACCACAATGGCTGAAACGGGGAAGGTGGAGAGAGTCTTCTCAATTAGCTCTTGCTCTGTGACAGGTTGTCCACAGAATCTCAACATGGATTGTAAGCGAAGAGCCTCTGAATTATATTCAGTAACAGACTTGAAGTCAGCAAAGCGCAGATTGTTCCATTGAACCTTCAAGTCAGGGAGGAGGGAATCTTGGACATTGCCAAAACGCTCTTCTAGCGCTACCCATAGCTCTCTTGCATCCTTGATCGACATATACTCCAATCTGAGTGCCTTGTCCATATGGCGTCGCATCAAGATAACTGCTTGAGCATGCTTTGTAGATGTTCGGTTGAACAAAAGATCCGGGTTAGGTGCCTGGATTATGGGTAATATTCCCTTGGAAGTGAGATGATTCTCAACATCGGTTACCCAACTGTGGTAATCCGAGCCTGTTGAGTCAAGCATGGGAAAGTCGAGTCTAGGTTCATTCGACATCCTGAAAATAAGAAGAGAAAATATATTAGTTTCGGAGTTAAACTTCCACGAAAACTAAAATAATACGATTTCTGAGCTATGCTTCCAAGAAATCAATTTCCAAGAATCTCTTTTGGATTAGACCAAACAATAATGTTTTAATATGGTCACAATTTGATGCTTATGGACGCTCTTAGTCCAAGCATTATGAACGCTCTTAGTTCACACGAACACTCTTAGTTCATTTAATTATGAACACTCTTAGTTCATACGAACACTCTTAGTTCGTTAAGCGTGAATCCCCACAATTCCGCTTTGTTAAAGATCAAACTCATTTGGCAACATATATTCCAATTATTTGCAGAAAATAAAATGAATTTAAATACAAGAAAGCAGCAACTTTAATTATAAAAACTTACGTGATTGTTCTTTGCTTTTGAAGACACGCGCCGGGTGAGGTGGGTTGAAGGCTAGGCTGCTGGGGTGAGGTTGGTGCGCGGAGCTACAGGGCGAGTAGCAGTGGGCTGGAGGCTAGGCTGCAGTGGGGAGGCCGGCTGGAGTTTTTTTTTTTGTTTTGGGTTGGCGGCAGAGAAGAAGAAAGATTTTTCTTCTAGGGTTTTTTTTTCTGAAGCTAGGGTTAGAACTCGTGCTGATAATGTGTTGTAGGAGAATAGAATTGTGTTTATTATTGATAATAGGAGCCCTTTATATAGGGAGTTTACAGAGTACACAAAAGGTAACAGAATCGGAATACAATTAGTATACCTAGGGTACTTTCCTATTACAACTCTAAACCCTAGTTTGTAGAGGCACACATTATGTCGATATCCTTCAACAAGATCAAGATTTAGGTGATTTTATGATATCTACTTTTTTTTTTTTTTAAGGGAAGCGGAGTAAGAGCTAACTCAGCGCTCTTACCCGAATTTATTAATAATCAAGAAAAAAAGATATATAGCAAGGGGGGCTAGACCAAACCTTGCCAAGAGAAATTACAAGGAATAATGAGTACAAGAACCCTGCAAAAGCTACAGTTCCTGCATCCCAAAAACCAAAAACAATCACATCTGAAAAAGCCAAAAATTATACAAGGAAATCTTTGTTTTGTTCATACTTAGAAGAAAAAAGAGTCTAGCTAGAAAGCACTATCATTAAACTATTAACCACAACACGCAAAACGACCGGAAACAGTACGTAGCTTCTAATGGCCTGGATAGACAATCATTGGAAGAGGGCTCATAGATTCTCTGATTCTCAAGTAGTCTAAGCATTGAGAACAAGCAATTCACCGCAAGTTATCATACGTAATGGCTTGGACAAATGCAGACTTTGAGTTGAGAGGAGTTGAGAAACTTGTTTCATTGTTGGACGAGATTCTGGTCTGGAATTCAAGCATGCAAATGCTATCTTAAAATGAGAAAGCACTTCCCCTGCAACTTGATGTGAAGGAGGGGAAATGCGCTGGTCCAAAAACTCCATAACCGGCATTTGATGGGCAGGTGATGCAGTTGATGATGATGATGATGATGATGATGACACCAACGATGCCTGTGATAATAAAGATGCCAAGATATCTCCTGGATGCCTTCCCATAATTATTTCCAATGTTAATACTCCAAAGCTATAGACATCACATTTCTCATTTACTTCCATTCTATAAGCGAGCTCTGGCGAAAAAAGCTCATTAAAATGGAGTTATCAGTATTTAAAACAATGTTAGTTAAACAAGACAATGCTGAAGAATTGCTTATCCAAATTACATGTTCAAAGTATTTAATTGGTAAACATATTCAGTCACTACATACAATAAAATATTTGGCAACTAAGTGGTGGAAAAATGAAACCTTAGATATGCTAGTAAGGCATGAAAATAATCATTGGCCGCCTAAAATAAAAGCATAAAGATTTTGAGTTAAAAGAGAACATGGGAAAACAATATTTACCTGGTGCCATATAACCATATGTGCCTGCAAGGGCAGTCCAATTAGCTGAGTCTGGGTTTAAGAACTTAGCAGTGCCAAAATCTGAAACATAGGCCTTGTATTCAGAATCCAGCAAAATGTTTTTGCTCGATATGTCCCGATGTACAACTGGTGGCAAGCAATCATGGTGCATATAGCACAAAGCATTAGCAACATCTTTCACAATATTAAGCCTCTTACTCCATCCCAATTCATGAGCTTCAAGATCACTGCTCAGCATTGCAGCCACGCTACCCCTTTCTAGATACTCATACACCAAAAATGAGTGTCGCTTATGTGAACAGAAACCATAAAGCTTCACAATGTTTCGATGTCGCATCTCAGTGAGTGCCCTGATTTCATTCAAAAATTCCTTCTGAAAATTATTGTCATCACTGCATAGCAGATGGAGTTTCTTCACAGCAACTATATTGGAGGATGACAAATTTGCTCTGTATACACTCCCATGTCCTCCCTTTCCGATGCAGTATATGGAATCAAAATCTTGTGTTGCCCTTATGATTTCCTCATACATCTTTTTTCCATCATAACCTAATATGGAAAAAGAAATTTCTTCATGCGTATTGGTTTCTTCCCCATTTCGGTGCGTCTTCTTTCTTCTAATCACAAAGACAATTGCAAAGATAGCAGCTAGAAGTGCAAGTGCTGCTAGAAGAGAGAATGTGATTAGAAATTTCTGTTTCTGGTGCTTTCTAGAGCTTTGTCTATTGCAGAGTTGCAAAGCTCCACCCTCGCCACACAAGCCCTTGTTCCCTTGCAATGCTTCTAGGGGAGCATCTTGAAATGCTTTGCTGTTGGGAAGTGGACCTTCCAAGTCATTGTAGGAAATGTCGACGGATGACAAACTGTGCATGCCTTCAAAACTCGCTGGAATGAAACCAGAGAGATTATTGTGGGACAGATTCAGCTTCTCCAAACTGCCCATATTACTAATCTCTGATGGTATCTTACCAGTAAGTGAGTTGTGACTTAAATCTAGTTCGGAAACATGATTTAACATCCCCAAACGAGATGGAATTCCTTCTCCAAACTTGTTGTTGCTCACATTCAAGTGGTTTAATTTGAGGAAGTCACCTACAAAGCGTATAATCGACTCATTGAATCTGTTTGTGGATAGATCAAGATATTCAAGATTAGCCAATGATCTAAATTCGGAAGGTATAGGACCAGAAAGTTGATTTTCATTCACCCTCAACTTCACCAAAGAAGTCAACCTCCCAATTTCCTTTGGAATAGTCCCATCCAAATAATTAGAAGAAAGATCGAGTACATGAATTTGGGTTGCATTGCCAATATCAGGTGGTATGCTACCAGTAAGGTTGTTCCCTGCAATTAGTAGGGTTCTCAACTGTGGGCATTGTCCCCAATTGTGTGAGACTTCACCATAGAAGTTATTCTTGCTCAAATCTAAATAATCAAGATTCGGATAAACGCTGAAGCCTTGTGATATATTGCCTTCCAATTGGTTCCCATCAAGACGGAGTCTGATTAAGCTCGTACAATTTTTCAAGCTTTTGGGGATTGGACCAATCAAATAGTTATTGGTTACAGAAAAATTGCTAAGAGATCCACCTTGGCAAAGGTTTTGGGGTAAGTAACCAACAAACTGATTATCACCCAGTTGTAGTTCACTTAAGTTCTTGAGAATTCCTATTTCTTGAGGGATTGAGCCAGAGAGTTGGTTGCTCATGAGGTTTAAGATTTTTAAGCTGCTCAGGTCACCAAATGAAGTGGGAATGGAACCACTAAGTTGATTGAAGTTTAATTCCACAGTCGTGAGGGATTTCAAGTGGCCTACCTCTTTGGGAATAGTGCAAGAAAGCTTATTTGAAGATAGACGGAGAATTTCAAGATTCCTCACATTACTTAAGGATGTTGGGATTGAGCCATTTAGTTGATTATGGACGAAGTCTAGAATGAGAAGAGATTTCAAGTTCCCTATCTCTTTAGGAATAGTACCAGAAAGCTTATTTCCAGAGAGATCGAGAAAGGTAAGATTTGTCAGATCACCAAATGATATTGGAATTGAACCATGGAGTCGATGACCAGACAAATCTAGGTATACAAGAGATCTCAAGTGCCCTATCTCTCTAGGTATAGTTCCTGAAAGCTTATTTATAGGGTTAAGGTCTCTCATATTACCATTGAGCTGATTCATTGCCAAGGATAGTTTCACATTCCCTTTCTCTTTCAGATGAAAACTAGCAAGTCTATCTGTATACCAATATCGAAGAGTGTTACTAGAAAAGCTTAATTTCTCTAGAGACTTCAAATTTCCTATTTCTGAGGGTATAGATCCAGAAAGTTGATTGTTGTCCATGAACAATGTGGTTAGCCCTCTTAAGTTTCCAACACTTGGCGGTATTGGACCTGTTAAATAGTTGTCACTCAACACCAGCACCTGAAGGGATTTTATATTCCCTATCTCACTGGGAATGAGGCCAGAAAGATGATTGTTGAACAGGTTCAATATGGTTAGCCCTCTTAAGTTTCCTACACTTGGAGGTATTGGACCTGTTAAATTGTTCTCATTGAATGACAGCATCTGAATGGATTTCAGATTCCCAATCTCGCTGGGAATTAGGCCAGACAGTTGATTCAATCGCAAGAACAGTAAAACTAAGTTCTTCAAGTTTCCAAAACTTGGAGGGATGGGACCTATCAAATGGTTGTCATACATGACCAGGTGGATCAAACTAGATAGATTTCCTATCTCTGGAGGAATGGCACCAGAAAGCTGATTTTGATGGAGATACAAGTAGGTCATGTTGGTGAAATTACCCAGAGAAGCCGGAATAGACCCTTCTAGATTGTTGATGCCCAGACTAAGCTCATAAAGATACTTGAGTTGGCCTATTTCTTTGGGAATTGAGCCATTTAACTGATTTGCATCTAGGTGCAGGGTTTCAAGATTTGATAGAAGGCCAATTTCTGGTGGGATTGTCTCGTTGATCATATTATAAGATAGATTAAGATGGATGAGTTTGGAGATGGAACTGATCAGATGTGGGATGGGACCAGTCAAATGGTTGTCATCCATGACCAGGTGGATCAAGCTAGATAGATTTCCTATCTCTGGAGGAATGGCACCAGAAAGCTGATTTTGAGAGAGATACAAGTGGGTCATGTTGGTCAAATTACCGAGAGAAGCTGGAACAGACCCTTCTAGATTGTTGGTGCTGAGATCAAGCTCGTAAAGAGACTTGAGTTGGCCTATTTCTTTGGGAATTGAGCCATTTAACTTATTTTCATTTAGGTGCAGGACTTTAAGATTTGATAGAAGACTAAGTTCTGGTGGGATTGTCCCAGTCAGATGATTAGAAGAAATATCAAGATAGATGAGTTTGGAGAGAGAACTGATCTGAGGTGGAATGGTATCAAAGAATACATTCAGGCTGAGGTCAACATATTCAAGATGAGGGAAGGACAAGAATGGAAATTCATGTAGCGTACCTTGTATACCAAAATTGGTAAGGTTTATCCGGTTCACCCATCCATCTCTGTTGCATGAAATACCAGTCCAATCATTGCATGGGGTTGATGAATTGGTGACTCCGCCAGGAAGGTAAGTCCAGGAGGTGAGATTATTATTCTCAGTTCGATTCAGAAAGCTGGCTTTCCATCTGAGAAGACCTTCTGCTTCAGTTGAATTAGCAGAAGCAAAAGCAAGGTATGGTAACAAGGAAAGCAGCTGAACATAGAAGATCAGGGAGGCTGGAGAGCATACTTTGTGATTATAAGGTGAAGATCTCATGGCTTTCGTTTGTGGGTACAGGATTGTAGTTCAGGGCATTATTTATAATGCCACTTGCAAATTTTCTTCTAGCACGAATAATTAAATATTTGCTTGTTTCATGCATATTCCATAGCATAACGCACTAGCCTGATAAAACTATAATTTCATGTAATTAGTCTCCAAGTTCAATTAAAACACAATGTAATTACTAATTAAATATGAATAACGTTTGGTGGGGGCCCGGGGCGTGTCACAGGTTCACTCCGGTCTCCACTCATCACATTTTTTTACATTTTCATGATTAACGTTTGGGAAAATATTATTTCCGTCCATCAATTTCAACTCTCTTTATGATGTCTATTTCTTATTATAAATTATTAAAAGGGCACGGCTATTGTCACCTTACAATTTTCTTAGTTCATCCTACAAATATTTGAATTATTGAAAGACTATATTACCCAAGTGCAAAATGACTAATAAGTACACTAATTTTCTAAAATCCAAATATGTGAGGAAAATGACTAATTCATAAGTAATTAATTAAATACAAAGATTACTTAATTTCTCATTAGATAACATTAATCTTTATCTTCTCCACCCAAATTTGAATTTATTACTTTTTTTTTTGTCTTTTTGTTGCCTTCTCATCTTTAATTCGTTATTCAATTCACAAAACCATTAGTGTTAACTTTATCAAAATCTTTGTAATACCATTTGTGAATACCAAAAGTAAAAATTTAAAACACAAAAAAAAAAAAAAATCAATCTCATCTTCCTTGCTCATAGTTCTAGACTTACAATTTTTTGTTTTTTTGAAGAAACGTACTAATTTTTTACATGGATTGAAATAGAGAACACTGAAATTGAAAAAAAAAATTAAAAAAATGAAGGTAAACTAGATTATGATTTAATTTTATGAAATAGATTATGATTTTATTAGGAAATTTTAATATATTTTAGTTTTTTTATTGGTATAAATTAAATAAGAGATTTTCGTTAAAAACATTTTTTTTCAATTGGATATGTCATATAAGGATATTTTTGTAAAGAGAAATGGCTTAGATAAGTAAATTTAATAATTGAAATTAAAATGTAGGGTGTAATTAGCAAGTATGGTGAACAAATAAAATGGTAGGCTGGCAATAACCGCACCCTTATTAAAAACGAGGATACCTTTGTCAAATTATTAAAAATGACAACGGAAGGGTATGTAACGGCCTATTCTGGCTTGTGATGAATATATTGGCATCCGATTTGGGTTTTGATTCGAAAAAAAAAATTATTTAAAATGAAAAATATGAGGCAGTATTGAGTACACCGACGTGCACTTGCAACAACATGAATGGATGGTTGGATAACATCAAGTATATTTTTCTATTATAATTAAAATATTTTTCTATTATAATTAAACGGCTCAAATCTGCTGAAATTGGTAGTTCACTCCATAATAGAATTTTCTTGAAAAATAGAAAGCAAACTCCCTTCCTTTTAAAATGTGTAAATTTTGAAACTTCCACAAAAATCTTTTAATTAATAATATAACTAACAAAAAAAATTAATAAATATGTACAAAACTGTAAATCACATTCTTCCAATAAAAATAAATAAATTATATTCTACCTACATTGAGCACATTCCCTAAACGGCTAAACTTCACTATCCTTTATTGCTTTTAGTTTTATTTAGATGTGGCTTTATGCCAGAAATAAGTCCCTATCGCATTTTGGTAGAGCGATGTGGGCTTTGTCTCGGTATGCACATTCAATGTGTCTTGTCTGGCCTAGTGAGGTGGCAAGCTATTTGCTTGATCAAATTAATGGACGCAACCTCCTAGTGGCAGGATGAAATTGAGTGCCACCAGATTTATTTCCGTGCGGCAACATAGTGGGAAAGCTATGCTCATTACACAATGATGCTTCTTCGTGATAGAGTTATCTTTCTGGTATGTCACCGCTATCTCAAAGCAAAGAGAGTAGTCATTCGTGCACTCTTTGCTAATTGGTGCTTGTTAGAATACATATATTTTGTGGAGTCCTGGTATTATTTCAGGATATTCTCTTTATACTTATTGTAATCTGGGGTTTAGGCTCTTCATCCCCTCCCCCCCTTGTATTCTGCAATTTCATTAATCAAGACTTGAGGGCAGCCGCATCGGCCCCCTTTCAAAAAAAAAAAACTTCACTATCCTATCTTTTATTCTATTTTTACTTTTCATTTTACATAAAAGGTGGTTTTAATTAGACCTCTAAATTTGATAATGGAGGTTCAAATTTTTTTCAATTCTTCTTTGACTTTGTAAACTCATATGAAAAGACAAATAAGGATAGAGATAGAGAGAGAGAGAAATGGAGAAAGAGAGAAAAAGAAAAGGAAAAAAAAAAACTACTCTTACGTCCACGACAAATCTCTTCAGTTTTTCTTTTCACTTTCAATGTATATTCTCTCTTCAATCTCTCATGCTTGGATTCGAGATGACACATTTGTAGAAATTTTCAAATTGTTATTCTTTTCGATTAAAGTCTCTTTCATGAAATTCACATAAGAATCTCATTTTGTTGTCCATCTTCTGTAGCACTAAACCATGAAATAACATTCAAATTCTAAACCCTAAAAGAGCATTCTACATTAAAGCCTATGAAAGAAAGTGAAGATGCCCCAGTGGAGAGTCAAATCATCATGACTGAGCCTCAGGATGATGTTTGGGCTAAGAACTTTCCAGTTCTCTATTTATATGGTGATAGTTGATACGCTCTTCTCGACGCAAGAAGCCGCTAGTTTCTTGTTTCTGTGTGAAGAAACGGGGTGGTGGTGAGAGCTTCCATCTCCGAGATCCGATACCTGTCAACCATAAACAGAGGTCAGAGGGAAGACCGGGCTAGCACATGTGAGAATGTAGACTAGGTAGGAGTTAGTGGAGAATGATAGCTTACCTTGAATGAGTGGAGAGACATGTATTTATAGTGTGGGGATGGGCTTGTCACCCCTTTGTTTCCAATGCGGGACTAGCTGTGGTCCACCCGATACCACAAGTGTATGGTATCGGCATCATGTCTGGGCTTTATTGGCATTACTTTAAGTAACTAATGAGCCTTGTGCTTTCGATACTGTGCCTGACAGGTATCTATACCAACATTTCTCATACTAGGTTTTCTGTCATTCCTACTTCTGCTTTTAGTTTCTTCTTCCTTTTCCCATATCAATAATTGAGGGGAGATGAGTATATGATTTATTGATATGCAAGATCAACATCAAGATGACAATGAATTTACTCAATATAGTGGGGTAAGATTGGAAAGCAGGGAAGATTATACAAATCAATTCATGCCAAGCTGGATAATAATTGTTTCAAGGGGAATGATCATTTACCCAATTTTAGCTTAAAAATTGCCCACTTGCTCCACTAACAGTTTTTTAACCCCATTTACCCAAAACACTCTAAGGTATTATTTCCCTAATACCCAATTAATTCTTTTTTTATTCTTTTTATTTATTTTTGAGACTTTTTTGCCCTCTCCTTCTTTCTCACTTAGAGAGAGAGAAGTCATCCTCCACCTTGCTATGCTCCGGTGACCAGTGGCCTGGCGCCGACTCCGGCGATCGATGACCGGACTCCAGCGACCGATGACCCGAATCCGGCGACCGATGACCCGAATCCGGCAACCGGTCACCGGAATCCTGAATCAGGCTACCGGATTGGTGACCAGATTCCGGCGTCTGAATTTATTAATACCCAGTACTCATATTATTTCATCCCAATAATCATATTATTGCCTCTCAAAATCATATTATTACCGTCCAGTGAATTGTATAAACTCCCAAAACCAAAATGAATACACTACAGGCACAATTGATCAATTTATATGCATATTATTGCCCCCCTAATACTCATATTATTGCCTCCCAATGATCATATTATTGCCTCCCAAAATCATATTATTGCCGTCCAGTGAATTGTATAAACTCTCAAAATCAAAATGAATACACTACAGGCACAATTGATCAATTTATATGCATATTATTGCCCCCCAATACTCATATTATTGCCTCCCAATAATCATATTATTGCCCCGCAATAGACATGTATAACTACTCAATAAAACTTTTTTTTTTCATTCTTCTTTCTTCTTTCCTTATAATCCTTCTGCCAAATTTACCCAAAAAAAAAAAAAGAACTTGAGAGAATTTCACAGAAGAAGAAGAGAGAGAGAAGAGAGAGAAAGTTTGCAATGGCGAACGAGAAGCCGCTGAGGAAAATTGCAGAAAAAAAAAACCATCGAAATTAGAAAAAAAAAAAAACCATCATAATTTTTCTCCGGCCACCGACGATTCCCCTGTGGACACCTATGCTCCTCCAGCCCGATTTCGGCACGATTCCGACTAGACCACCTTCGTCTTCTCCAGTCGCTCACCTGCAGCCCATCTCCGACCGGTCCCAGCCCCGACGCAGCCCATCTCCAGGTCCTCTTCTCCAGTCGCTCACCTGCAGCCCATCTCCGACCGGTCCCATCTCCGCCTTTGTCTTCTCCAGGTCCTCTTCTCTAGTCGCTCACCTACAGCCCATCTCCGACCGGTCTCAGTTTGGTGAGGTTCCGGCACCGCAGCGGGATGGGAGCTTCAGATCGGTGATCAGTGATTGAGGGTGGTCGACACCAGAATGGTGTTCGGCAATTGACGGTGGGCTTGACGTCGACGAAGATGGGGCTTGGGATGTGCTAGCCGGCGCCGGGCTTGAGGTCGACGAAGAATTTTTTGAAGGCGTGGTCGCCACTGCAGGCTGGAGAGGGAGAGGGAGAGAGAGAGAGAGAGAGAGTCCGGGAGGAGAGAGAGTCTGAGAGGAGAGAGATCTGTGAGTTTCAATTTGATTAATAGGGACAAAACTGTCAGTAGATGTTGAATTGGGTAAATGGGGTTAGAAAACTCTTAGTGGAGCACGTGGGCTATTTTTAAGCTGAAATTGGGTAAGTGGTCACGGCTCCCATTATCTTTTCATGTCTTCCAAATTGTAGACAGTACGTCTTCCTAATAAATATTTTTCTTTAGCTCATGGGTATCTTTCATTCTTTGATAGTTGTTTATGTTGTTATGTATGGTTAACTATTTTATATCTCTATTTGATTTTAAACCAAAGTATCCAACTATAGCTTTTGTGTCTGATGGGTTTGTCAATTAGTTCTGAAGTAACCTAAAAGAGTTTTCAAAGAGAACTACAGAAAAAATTACTGTAGATTGACTTTGGAAGACTATAATTCCTGAACAAGTAGAGTAATAGATTGTTGCATCTCATGTTTAAGAGTGTATTAGTAAAAATAAGGATGTCTACTTAGCTTTTCAAGCATTCTAAAAAGTAAACTAGATGTGTACTAAGTCGGGAATGTCCAAATAGCAAATTTGGAAATCCAACTAGAACTATCCTTACAAAAATTAACTTTTCAAATTTTTTTTTTTTTTTAAAGTCAATTTACGCCACTAAGATTACATATTTTCATATGATGTCTTTAGAGCCATGCGAGATTTGAAATGAGATTATCTATCTACCGTCTTGGCATAGGAAAAAAATACTATGTTATTTCTTATGAAGAAAAAATTTTAAGACTAAATATCACTAGAAAACCTTATCAATCAAAACCTTTATTCATAAAGGTTGGTTGGAGTGGCGGAATAGTGATGGAGTATTTAAACCAAAGCCTTTAGAGCAAGTTCACCCGTTGGGTCACTGGGTCAGTTACTATTTACTACTTTTTAGTGTTTATTTTCAGTTACTATTCACTTTTTTTAGTCTTTATTTCCACTCTCTGGGTCACAGACACAGTTTCCAAACTGACCTAGGTCACCAGGTTAGCTTGCAAATCACGAAAGTGACCCAAGTCAGTTTGGAAACTGTGCCCGTGACCCAATGGGTGAAAATAAACATAAAAAGCACTGAATAGTAAGTGACCCGGTGACCCACGGGTGGACTTGCTCTTACTAATAATCGAGATGTACAGGAGAGAAAAAATTAACTCAAAAAAAAAAAAAACACACACACACACACACACAGAAACCCAAAGAGGAATGCTTGACCTTTTCAAAAGTTAGAAAGACGCGAGTTTTGCCTTTGGATGCAGTGACTTCAATTTTGATTCGTAATTATTAATTAAAAAAAAAAGAGATTTAAGAAAGAAACTGAATAAGTGGATTTTTTTGATATAAATGCTACACCTCCTTCACAGTCGCATATTAAACGACAATGATTATTATGTATTAAATTGTTGCGAATAATAATTAAAATTGGGGCTCTATGCGGCTGCACGACCCGCGTGTCTCCAAGTAAGTATTGGATTCACATTTTTTTGGGGAACACAACAATAAAAAAAATAGGATACAGCTATTGCCACCCTACTATTTTCTTAGTTCACCCTACAAACATTTGAATTATTAAAAGACTATGTTACCTAAGTGCAAAATGACTAATAAGTAAACTAATTTTCTAAAATCTGTAAGGCAAATTAAATACATCACCAATTAACTAATTAAATATACATGCTACTTAAATTCTCATTGGATAACATATTAATCTTCATCTTCTCCACCCAAATATGAAATGATTACTATTTTTTTTGTCTTTTTGTTCCATCCTCATCGTTTTTTTTTTTTTTTTTTGAAATAGAAGTTGAATTCATTAGATCAATAGCAAAATGACTGAAGTCTACCAAAACTTACATAAGCAATCCGACAAGAAAATTCGGAGTAATCTACCTAAGCGAAAGCAAACCTTTAAAGATAACTGGGCTATACAAGAATGAAAATACCTCTCTTCCTACGGAAAAGAAATCATTCATCTAGCTTTCACTTGCCAATCACGCAACTGTGGTACAAGCAAGAGACTAGAAACGTCATAAAAGACTCATAAAAGTTAATCCAACCTCACACAGGCTCATACCCTAATACATTAGGGCCCAGATTTCCTTGACCTGAGCCCAAGCCCAAATCAAATCTTGCCTAGCAAGAATAGTCCCTTGACCCATCAGCCCAAGGTTGAGCCCAAGCCCAAACCCAAGCCAACAAGAGAGGAGCATCACTGCTCCCCGCTCCTTTGCCGTCACCGCTGTTCTGTTCTCCAACGACGCACCATTTGAAGATCTCTGGCGGTTGGCTTCTCTAACTGTGCATCACCATCTCGAGCAAAGACCGCCGAAGTCTCTGCCTATTACGTACCCTGTAGCAGATCCCCGTGCAGCGGTCAGAAATCTGCCCACAGCAACTCTGAGACCTCGACCTCTCAACCAAACATGATCAGATCACCGCCCCCAACAAGCATGATCCACCGCAACACACCCTCACACCCTCAGTCGCCGTAGTCGAGAGCAGCCGCGATTGAAGCCTTACTGCCTCAACCAGTTTTCTGTCAAGCACTCCACCCGAACAGCGACGCCGCCGAACAAAGTCTGCACTCCGTCCCCTCGCCATCGCCGTCCTTGCTGCCTGGTCTGGGGACTGCTGGGTCGCCGCCGCTACTACACGAAACCCTAGCTGGGTTTCGCCGCTCGAGATCACTCTGGAAAACTCGGAGGTCCTCGCTCTCCATCGAACGCCAAACTAGTAAAGCTACTGTCTACAAAAGTTAATCTTCATCGTTAATTCGTTATTCAACTCACAAAATCATTAGTGTTAACTTCATCAAAATCTTTGCAATACCCTTTGTGAACACCGAAAGTAAAGATTTAAACAAAAAAAATCATTTTCTTCTTCTTTGCTCACAATTGTTAAGTTACTAATCTTTCTTCAATAATACTAAAACTGAAATAGAGAATAAAAAATGGACGTAAATCAGATTATGATTTTGTTAGGAAAATATAATATATTTTAGTTTGTTTATTAGTTTAAATGTCAGAGTTTTTCGTTAAAAACATTTCTTTTTTAATTAGATATGTCATATAAGGATAATTCTGGAAAAAGAAATGAATCAGGTAAATAAATTTTATATTGAGATTAAGATGTAGGTGTACTGAACAAGTAAAGTGACCAAACAAAACAATAGGGTGTTGATAGCCGCACCCTATATCACATAAATAAGTAAATTCAGTTATTGTCTAACTCAGCTATTACATAAAGTACAAGCCCTAAAGCTAACAATTTAAAACCCGAGATCCACCGACGCGTTTTCAAAAAATAGTGTGTTGATCCACAAAAACCCTCAACACCATCGACGCGTTTTCAATTGGGGTGGCAAAAGTTTCTTCACAAAACATTCATGGTCTTGCTTTATGACCACATATGAAATATTGACCCAGATAACTTAGGCCATGATGACCCGATCAATTAAAGTGATTCTTAATTTCAAAGTCGATGACTACTTTTATGGCATGGATTAATATTTAATACCAGTAGCTGGAGTGTCTTCGACGTTAGAAGTTAGGACCACTAATTGAGCCGTCGATAACGACCTCAAAGAACTTAATCTAGATATTAAAAGGAGGCCACAATTCCCCTGTAGCACCACCCATTTGAACCCAACAAACCCAATGAATAACGGGTCAGGCTGGTCGTGGGCTTATTGTGTCTGGTGGAGTTTTTGTCCATCAGGCTAACTGGGTCTCTATTAGCTTGTTGATCTGTGGACCAAACAGAAGCGGATCCAGGATTACAATCGTGGGGCTTGAATTTTTATTTTTATTTTTTTAAGGACTTGAGAACTTCTTAACGAAGGAAAAAAAAAAACTATAGTGGACAATCTAAACTCCTAATTTAATCAAATGTAACATAACCAATTTAACAACCTGTAATCAAATAAACAACTATAGCTTATAATTTGGTCATTTGAATACCTAGACCTAATATGATGTAAAACCAAAGGTATAATTCTGGGACAGATGCTGGAAGATGCAGTGGTAAATGCAAAGAAAACTTTGCACCAGAAGATGCAGTTGACCAAGGTGTTTTCGATCAAATTGATTAATGCATTAACTCTCTGGAACATTGCCTAAAGTTAATCCATGTTGTTTTATTATCTGCAGCTACATGATCGCTTTATGCAGGTAAAAGATTACAGAGAAAGACTTAAAAGAAGTGAAGATAAACTTCAGGTTGGTGATTTTGTTCCTCTTGAGCTTAATGTACAGGAAAAGATCAATTTGAAAGGGAAAGGAAAAAAAGAAGAAGAAGAAGAAGGTATCATTTTAGAAAATGCAATGACGAAGAACAATATTATTTTGTCTATCCACAAATTGAAGTAAAAACTATCTAGAGTTTTAGCCCACTTCTTTTGAACTAGTTTTGAATATGCATTCTGAGTCAAAGAAGCTATTAAATTCCCCTTTGAGTAATAGAACAACTAGAGTATATAATTTGGTCATTTGGATGCCTAAAACACAAACATTCTATCAGATTGGTATCAATTATGCTATCAGATTCACAGCAAAACACATGCATGCTTCCTAATTGCAAACACATCAAATATCTAGCAAATACATAGTTTCTAGATAAAAGGAATGCTGCTTTAATGATTATAAAACAGAAAATCAAAGCATCTGATAAAAGTCATCCAGAAAGAGAACATGAAACCAAGTGGAAAGCTTGATATAATTTGACTAGTTATGCTATCAATTCATTTCATCAAACTCAGTAGTTCGTAGAGAGAATGGTGCCTTTGCGAGTTGCTACCTTGCCCCAATTCCCCCAAGCACAAACCCAACGAACCTGATTTGAGAACAATAACAAATTCAAAACTTGATAAAAAAAATTTCCACAAAATTGAATTGATTGAAATTCAACCTAATTGCAATACATACTTGCACAGTTAAGAGAGGAAGAACTGAAGAAGAAGAAGAAAAAGAAGAAGAGTAGAACTCGATTGGTAATCAGTAATTAGACCTTAGAGTCTTAGACCTATGCGGCTATGCGGCTGGGAAACAGCGAAAGAGCGAAGTTGACCTTGAGTAGTCGAGTCTCAGACCTCACTCTCACCTCAGCCTTCTGATAGGCTATTTCTATACAGCTAAATAGATGCACAAAAATGTCTATAATTTAACCCTACAAGAATGTCGAAAATAGTATAGGTAAGTAGGGATCGTTCCTGCAAGAGATTGTGGTCTAATCACTAATCTAAAGACTCAAAACAAAATAAACCTAAACTGTCCAGTTATAAAGATCTGACTGGCAAACGACTCTAAACTATTCTAAATGTCACGAAAATTTACAGACAGACTCTAGACATGATAAACTAACTACTGACAAAGTTTGATAATTTTTGAAGGTGTTTTGATTGATGAACTAATTAAATAAAAATGAAACACTGAACGACTCCGAAAATAAAAAGACTTGATTCAGGGTTTTGAAAATCAAAAATAAAACAAGCTAGAGGAATTGCATCCACCACCAATCAATCAAGTAAACTAATCATGTTCAACCTTGTTGAGAATATATACATCCCACATGGGAAAAATGGGACCTTGCCTATGGGTTTATAAGGATTTGGGTCACTCCATCCATTGCCAATTGGTTTTGGATGTGAACCTCAGATTACTTTATCATGGTATCAGAGCGGGTTACCCACGTGTGCATGCCTAACGGCCACACGGGCTCCACGTCACCCAAAAAGTTGTCCACGTATATGGCTTGAAAATTCGCCACACGTGCGGGGGCGTGTTGAGAATATATACATCCCACATGGGAAAAATGGGACCTTGCCTATGAGTTTATAAGGGTTTGGGCCACTCCATCCATTGCCAATTGGTTTTGGATGTGAACCCCAGATTACTTTATCAAACCTTATTTCATTTATCTATGGATGAAGATGCTCAAGTTAACCCAACGCCTGAATTAACATATTGTTCTTCCTTACTTGTATGCTGAGAGACGCTCTACACCTAACCTATTTCCTAAAATACAACCTAGGTTGACGCAACTCTAGATTTAACACATAGAAATCATTAAAATTAAGAAAAACGAGACATCACAAGGCATCTTGAGTACGACGCGTCTCAATTAACCTAGGAACCTAATCACTCGCCTTATAGACAATTTACTACTCTAGAACTCTCAACGGAACCCTCGAAACAAGGCACAGGCAATGATCATTCTTAGCAATAGAATCCTAAACATGCAATCTAAGTTGCGCACCAAAGAAAACATGCAAAGGAATCATTAATGTGAAGATAGAAATTAGATTCTCATCCAATAGATAAACAAAACTAATTGAAAGTCATAATAAGTTTACAATCATGAGTTGGGGCTTCAACAACCCCTAAAAAAAGAGTTAGTTTCTCATAGAAAGAAAAACAAAAACAAGCAAAAGAGAAAAATAAGAAGTTGCAGGAGAGAGGGGGCGGGGAGCGGCTGCAGATTGATCTCCTCCATCATTAGGTTGCCTCCAAGTAGCGCTTGGTTTAATGTCCTCAGCCTGACACACCTACTATCCATCAAGAGTAATCAGGAGGTTTAGGTCTTGGTTCACTCAAATGCTTAACCCTTTTAAGTGAAGTTTCATGATCTCTTGATAATAACTTGGGTAGCTTGGGAGGAATGGAAACATGGGATTGGATGATCCTCTTTTTCTTTCTCTTCTTCCATTGTCTCCATCTCCTATGAGATCCACCAAGCATGGATAGAAGGATCTCCTTATCAGATGTCAGATGCTCGCAAATGACCATCTCCACATGATCGACAAAATCAATGATTTCTTGGATGGAAGAAACATATGTAGAGCTCGAATATGGCAAGGAGAATCAGGTGGTGTACCGTGTGCTAGAGATAGAGGCCTGATGATATGTGATTTGATGGTATCCTCTTCTATAAAATCACCCATATCATCATTGAAACACTCTTGATCTTCATGAGGTATGGTGATTGCTTTCGGCACATTGAACTCATTGTCATAAAGCTCCTCCTTACTTTCTTCATTATAAAACCCCTCATCATCAAATGGATCTTCCTTCTCCAACGCTTCAAGCTCGGTCATGTAGTGGACGGTGTAGTCTTCATCCTCATCTAAGAATGAGTCATGTGATATATCATGAGATTGAAGCAACACAGTGGCTGTAGGGGACTCCCATAGAGTTGTCATAGGTGTAAGAGAGTTCTCTTGAGGTAATGCGCTCTCCAAAATCTCATTAACTGTCGGCCAATCATTCTCCTCAATTGTGGAAAGCTCTTGAATTGGTTCTGGCTCTCTTGACTCTTAATTCAAGCAGGCCAAAATTATCTCCACATATTGCCCAATCTTCTCAACAGATTCTTCAATATTTTGTGTATAAGATTTCATGCTCTGTATGCAAGAAGAAGCAGTATTAGTCATAGAAGCAACCAAATCTTCAAGAGAGTTACCTTCAGGTGTTGGCGACTGATGATCATGGTATGAAGATGAAGAAGCTTCAAACGCATTGAAGGATCCTTGATGGAAGTTTAGATAGCCATTCCATTCAAAGTAGGGATGATTATCCCATGCCGGATTGTACGCAGGCACATATTGATCATTCCAATGCCCATGGTTTGCTTGATATCCTCCGAACATGTTATTTTGATTGAAGTAAGCTTGATATCGCATGTTTGGACATGTCTCTGTTGAATGACCAACCAAGGAGCATATGGAACACATCTCGTATGAAGGATGCCACATTGCAAAACAAAAATAAAAAGAAAAGAAAGTTACAATAGATACAAATCAAGAACAAAAATAAACAAAAAAAAAAATAGACTAGCAATTAGAAACAACAATCCCCGGCAACGGCGCCAAAAATTGATAGGCTATTTCTATACACCTAAATAGATGCACAAAAATGTCTATAATTTAACCCTACAAGAATGTCGAAAATAGTATAGGTAAGTAGGGATCGTTCCCGCAAGAGATTGTGGTCTAATCACTAATCTAAAGACTCAAAACAAAATAAACCTAAACTGTCCAGTTATAAAGATCTGACTGGCAGACGACTCTAAACTATTCTAAATGTCACATAAATTTACAGACAGACTCTAGACATGATAAAATAACTACTGACAAAGTTTGATAATTTTTGAAGGTGTTTTGATTGATGAACTAATTAAATAAAAACGAAACACTGAACGACTCCGAAAATAAAAAGACTTGATTCAGGGTTTTGAAAATCAAAGATAAAACAAGTTAGAGGAATTGCATCCACCACCAATCAATCAAGTAAACTAATCATGTTCAACCTAATTTCATTTATCTATGGATGAAGATGCTCAAGTTAACCCAACGCCTGAATTAACCTATTGTTCTTCCTTACTTGTATGCTAGGTGAGAGACGCTCTACACCTAACCTATTTCCTAAAATGCAACCTAGGTTGACGCAACTCTAGATTTAACACATAGAAATCATTAAGATTAAGAAAAACGAGACATCACAAGGCATCTTGAGTACGACGCGTCTCAATTAACCTAGGAACCTAATCACTCGCCTTATAGACAATTTACTACTCTAGAACTCTCAACGGAACCCTCGAAACAAGGCACAGGCAATGATCATTCTTAGCAATAGAATCCTAAACATGCAATCTAAGTTGCGCACCAAAGAAAACATGCAAAGGAATCATCAATGTGAAGATAGAAATTAGGTTCTCATCCAATAGATAAACAAAACTAATTGACAGTCATAACAAGTTTACAATCATGATTTGGGGCTTCAACAACCACTAACAAAAGAGTTAGTTTCTCATAGAAAGAAAAACAAAAACACGCTAAAGAGAAAAATAAGAAGTTACAGGAGAGAGGGGGGGGGGGGGGGAGCAGAGTTGCTGCAGATTGATCTCCTTTTATATCCTTAGAGGTTGCCTTCATCTTTCTTGTCGTGTAGGAATCCAAAACCTAAAAGAATTAGGGTACTTTCACGTGCTTAGGTGGAGTTTTCCTATTGGCTCTTGAACTTGATGACTTATTCCAACCATTCACATCGCCCATTAAGTCAGAATATGATGCACAAACTCGTCCTCGGTCTTTTAGGTGTGATTTGGGCTTCAAAACATAAATTCCCGTTCAACCTCAGATTCACGCACAGCCTGACCTTCTTGTACTAAATCGGCCATAACTTCTTCTAGAAAAATGATATTGACGAGCCGTAAAAAGAACTGGAAACTAGACATCTGGAGCTTTCTATCAATATAAAGATCATCCTCTGGATCACCGTGAGCTGGTCTCAGTAATCTGTCGAAGTTGATTGATCTACACAGGCAGATTTGCCGATTTTGCCTTTCAATCCCTCTTTTACTTCTTTTCTCCTTCTTTGCTCAAAATACCTATAAAACAAGTAAACAACGTAAATAAAGAGAAAATACACTAACTAACAAAGAAAGTATGGAGGTTAACGTTATTAATATCGCATAATTATGCTCCTATCACCTTCGGGTGGGCTTGAGAAAGGGAAACAAGCCTTCCAAACTAATAAAAAGTATATACATAGGTTTTTTTTTTTTTTTTTTTTTGCCCAAAATCTTTTATGGGGCTTGAGCCCAACCCACTAACTACCTACATCCGCCCCTGGGGCCAAATGGTGATCCTTAAATCAAATATATGAGTGTACCAGCCACCAGCTCGATATATAATATGAGTTGTTGTTGTTGTTTTTTTTTTTTTTTTTTTTGAAGAAGGTAGTAGCTAATATATTGATCAAAAGTCAGAATGGCTATTACATACTCTTCCACTGTCATGTAAGACAGGCAAGAAGATGTGTTAGTACTCACAATGGTACATATGAACTAGGTCACTCATTTGACATTGAATACATCATAAACATAGCAGGATCCCCCTTTGGTACTACGCCGGAGGCGCTAGAAAAGTAGAAGGATCCAGCCTCCCAACCTAACCTGAAAAACAGTAAATCTAGTCGCATAGAGACCTCAATTGGTGTACAACTAGATATACTGAGAATTAAGTTGACAAAAAAGGCCACTAGATTGCCCAAAAAAGGCCTACAGAAACTAGAAAAAAAAAAAAAACATAAATGAGAATAAAGACCAACTCACAGATTCGGCCCAGTAGCCAAAGGAAGACCAAAAGCCCGGAAACCAAGCCAGGGAGCGCAAGTCGGAGCGAACCAACCTGTGTTGCCAGACCAGCACCTCGGCTTCCGAAAGACCATCGTCGCTGCACCGAACCGCCACCAACTAACATCATCGGCCGGATCACAATTCCAAATAGAAATCCTTCGTCCTCCATCAGACCTTCTCAACCCCAAACCAGGGGAACCGCAATGACAACCCGCCTCCGCCGCGCACCGGAACCCCTCCATCGCACCAACCTTGCTCGAAAAAAACCTCCGTTGTGCAGATCGAAAACGAAAACAAGGAGGAACCCCTCTGCTTGTCGTTCTCTCTCCAAACGAGACCCAGTCACTCCCAGCACTCTGTTCCTGCCCAGAACCTCCTGGCCCTCACCGGTGGACTGACACAACTAGTTCGCCCGTCCGACGACAACGTCCCATGGAAGGGTCGCCGGACGCGGCATAGAAAATTTTCTTAGGGTTTTCATTGCTCCAACTTTCTTGGAGCTCTCGGGTATCTATTGTATGAAAGAAATTTTGATACATAATATGAGTTGTTTAAATGAATGTACATGTATATACTAATCAAATTGTTAAAATCAGGCTAGCTTGCTCACATGAGAAACAATTTTTTTTTTTCTAAATTGTGTGGGACAAATGCATCTCAACCACGTGTACCAATTTAAAACTGTGTATTTGTTTTCAACCGTTAGAATCACCTGTCTCCCACAGTCCTTTAAAACTTGACTCTTAGGTGAACAGTCCTCTTGTTAAGATTTCTTGTTCTTAGATATTGAAGTAGAAAATTGCTGTCATGACGGTGTAAGATTTTTAAACTAATCGACTCACCCAAAAAGTGAAGATCAAACCATTTTTAAGTCCGTTATCTCATTCAATTGATGTTGAAATGAAATCAATTTAGTTAATTTTCGAACTAACTCTAGATTCATCAAAGATTTTATGTCCTTGTCTTAACTAGTGACACCTTTAGAAATGAGTTTTTATTAAAACTATGTGGATGGTGTGGTTAGCCAATTAAATTGATGTAGAGAGTATTTTTGGTCGATATTTCACAATAAAGTATTTTAGGTACTAAGCCTTGTTTTTTTTTCATAGATCCACGGTGCCCTAGCACTCTCAGTACCTGTATAATGGCTAGAGTTACAAATTTGAAATACGAATGAGGATTCAGAGCACTGATGTGAACTTGCACCAAAATGAATGGATGACTCGATAATATCAAGTTGATTTTTTTGTTTTAAAAGAAAATGTTAACTACAAATATCAAAAGCTGAGATTATTTAATAAGTACTGGGTCACTTGCACTAACGGTGTATGAAAGAAATTTTCATTAGAAATACTGCCTAGCAAAATTAATACTCTCTTGGGTTTAAAAGATTTCAGTGAGTGTGAAAAAAAGCGAAAAGTTTTTTAGTCCTAAACAGACCCGACCTTTCGATTTCAGACCCAAACCTTAAATCACAAATCCCCATCCTTCTCCCTTCACCATTCTAGGGTTTCGATTCACTCTCAGACTCCCCCTAATCACCAAACCCCTTCATGAGGTGAAAATTTTGAGAATGATTTTAGGAAGAAATTACTTAAGGAGAAATCTTCTCGAGGAAGATCAAAGTGAGGAGAAATCTTTTTGAAGGAGATTCAAGTGAGGAGAAATCTCCTCGAGGAAGATCTAACTGAGGAGTGATCCAAGTGAGGTGCAATTAATCCCCTTGAGGCCAACTTACTTAATCAAGTTCTAACCAAGTGGTGGCCCAATCTATTTGGGAAGCGTTAAGGAGTCAGATCATCTTGAAGAGGAATCCTCTCAAGGTGAATCTGAATAAGGCGAAATCAGTCAGCAAAGTTAGTCAGCTGAACAGCAGTCAACTCAATTGAATCCGTAGCAAGCGCGAAGCACTCCCCCTACATTGTCCTGAGAATGGTTTCATGGATCTAGTAACACATGACTTGCAAACCAAACACACCACTATACGCACTAGTTGAGATATTCACTCAAACTCGCCTATAAATACTTGATAAAGTGAATATTTGAAGTAAGCAATCGACCTATCTACACCGACTACAACTCAAACTATTACTGATTTAAACATCAGAGTATCTTTTGCAGGTACCCCCTCCACTTGATTTTTCAAACACCGATCCAAGTTCCGAAGGCGTACAGTCAATTTTTTGGCCCTAAAAGATTTTGCTCTCACTTTAGTTAGAAGAAGTAGGTGAGGAGATTTTCTATTAAATTTCCGCACCAACACCCTTGTTACGACCCATGGATCGAATTCTAGGATTTCAATTCTCATTCTTTCTTTCAACTTCAAGCTTTTTCACCGGTCTACGATTTTCGAGATCAAGAAATGACAAGAATGGATCTTCCGCAAGAAATCGACGATTCCATCAAAGAGATAATTGACCACATCCTGGGCCTCCCTGTGTCCACACAAACTCTCAAATTGAAGCTCCAGTTCTTAGAAGTGGCAAAGCAACGGATGCACGACTAGTACTCGCTTCTACTTGCCAAATTGAAAGAGAAGGATCAAGCACTGGGGTGCTTTAAGGTTCGTGTGTTCACATTTCTTTCAATTGTGGCTATTTTGCTTGTTGTAGTTGGGTTTCTTATGGGTTTTGGTTTTAGGTCGAGGCATGTATGAACGCTCAGGCTTTGAGTAAGTTCATGGAGGAGAATCAGATACTAGAGTGTGCTTATTTAGTGAGTCAGTGTAACAAGTTGGAGAATAAGTGCTTGCTCTACGATCATAATAGAGAGGCTTTGATGGATTTTAGGTACAACGCTAATCAGAGGGCCAAGGAGGATGAGTTTCGAGTTAAGGAGTTGGGGGACGAACTTGGAGAACTGAGAGAATAATTGAAGTTCTACAAAAACGAATACGAGAAACTGTCAGTCTATCCGTAATTCTTCCTAACTATCTTTACAAACATGATCCGAACGAACTAAAAACAAGCCAAGCCAAATACACCAAAACTAAAAACCACTTTGGCAACCCAATGATAAGAATACTCTAAGAAGAACGTGCGTCATGCGCGCACCCAAATCTCACCTTCAATCGTTCTTCCTTCCTCGTTCGGCGGCCCTCTGAGTTAGCGTTGGCCTTTGGCCTATTCATCGTACTGCGGGGGCGGCCGGGCAGGGCCTCTTCACCATTGGTGTCATGGGTCCTTGACGGACAACGATCGATTCTTAAGAATAAACCAAGTCGGGATGGCGGTGGCCATGAGGTTAACAACGCTAATTTTCTCTTGTCTGAGATAGTGAGGATTTGCGGAGAGTCAGGATGGAGGGTTAAAGGATGGTGGGAGGGGCTGCGTGTCCTTGGATGGGAACGAGATCTCAGATTTCTTCTTTGTGCGCCCTTGGATCTGTGTGCAGATCGGAGTAGGGTGCTTTGGTGGAAGAAGTTTGATGGTGACAGATCAAGCTCTTATGGCCGGCCTGGATTTGAGCGTGACCTGTTGGTGGGCAGGCAGTCGATGGTGGACGGTGGCAAATGTGACAGCGGTGTGGTAGCGGCAAGAACTCAGGTGAAGAAGTGGCCTTAGGCGCCTTACAACAATCTACTTGGACTTGGGCTTGCTAGTGATTGGGCCTGGGCTTGGGCCCTTGATCCATATTATTTGGTTTTATTTATTTATTGTTGTTTACTTTTAATTAAATGTGGGTAAAAACTCCCTCCAATTTTTTGGTAGGGCAATGTGGGCTTTGTCCCCTTCACCCACTCATTATGTGTTATGTTACTTCTACCCGAACTATTCTAGTTCTTTATCAACTATACTGTTCAACCTTTTAGTGTTGACAGACTGTAAAAAGGGTTGTCATAGTAGGCATATACAGTGAATCGGCACACATAGTGACACCTGTTTATTGGTGAAATTTTTCATTGAGATGACGGTTGTATTTCCGTATTCAATTGAATTCAACCAACGGGTGTTTTTCATGCTGAATTATGTATTGTTCAGAAGACGTTTATAAATGGAAGCTGGTGTGAGGTTAAATTTCAAAGGCAGCAAGTTTCGCACCAATTGGCACGAGTTAAATTTCCTGAACATGTAGTTTTACATGATGGTTAAAAACTGTGGTGTGAATCTATAGATTTGCAAGTCAAAATTGTTCACCGACATTCCCTCCCAGATTTCTCCATTTCTCCCCCCAAATTTATTTCCCTCCCAGCAGGTAGTATGAGGAGGCAAAATTGAAAATTTTGAAGTGGCATTCAGACGACATATATGTGAAAAACCATGGTCTGATGTCTTCTATATGCTTGTGTCCTAGCTAGACAAGATAGCATCCATTCAGACAAAATTATTATTAGAACACTTAGTGAAAAAAAATGTGTTCTCAAAACTAATGCTTTTAGACCACGACACAACATTTCCCCCAACTACCTCGACATAGCGCCATTCACTCCACAACAACTACCTCAACATAGCTCACTCCACAAGACCCCGACACAGCATTGCCTCCAAACCCAGACTCTCTCCGACTCACTGACTCACTCCATAGCTACCCCAGCCGACTCACTCCACGGCCCTAAACCCTAAATCCACCACCTCTGAAGGCCCGACTTGTCGCAATTAAGTCATTCACAATTTAGAAAAAGAATACAGAGCAGGAAAACAGTGGAGGTTCTTTCTCTGATCATTCCCTTCAAACCCAAATACCTTACATTATTTGTGGAATTATATGATTACATTCTTTACCCTCATCTTTCTAGTTCTTTATTCAACTATATATCTGTTCAACACGACTAAATTTATAGGTTAGTTGACAGCACTGTAAAAAATGGGTTGAAATCATAGTAGAGCACTACTACAGAAAATGAATCACACAACACCTCTCAGACGACACCACACTGTTTTCCGTGGTGTGAATCATTTTTCATTATTGAGATGACGGTTGTAAAATTTCCGTCTTCTAATATGAATTCAACCAACGGGTGTTTTTCATGCTGAAATTATGTATTGCTTCAGAAGACGTTTATAAATGGAAGCGTGGTGTGAGGTTAAATTGTCATAGAGGCAGCAAGTTTCGCACCAATTGGCACGAGTTAAATTTCCTGAACATGTAGTGTTTACATGATGGTTACTTTAAAACTGTGGTGTGAATCTATAGATTTGCAAGTCAAAATATGTTCACCGACATTCCCTCCCAGATTTCCCTCCATTGTCTCCCCCCAAATTTATTTCCCTCCCAGCAGGTAGTATGAGGAGGCAAAATTGAAAATTTTGAAGTGGCATTCAGACGACATATATGTGAAAAACCATGGTCTGATGTCTTCTATATGCTTGTGTCCTAGCTAGACAAGATAGCATCCATTTCAGACAAAATTATTAGAACACTGTAGTGAAAAAAAATGTGTTCTCAAAACTAATGCTTTTAGACCACGACACAACATTTCCCCCAACTACCTCGACATAGCGCCATTCACTCCACAACAACTACCTCAACATAGCTCACTCCACAAGACCCCGACACAGCATTGCCTCCAAACCCAGACTCTCTCCGACTCACTGACTCACTCCATAGCTACCCCACCGACTCACTCCACGGCCCTAAACCCTAAATCCACCACCTCTGAAGGCCCGACTCTCTGGTGCGAAGCTTTCGAAGCCCTAAGTCGGAGATTTGTCTTCGAATCTGGTAAGCCCTAAAATTTGGGGGTTTCTAGTTTCTCGTCCTTTCATCCTTTTGATTTCAGAAATCATGCTTTTGATTTCGGTTCTTCACTTCTGATTTCAGGTGTTGATTTCGGGTTCTTCACAAAGCACTCTTTTGATTTGCGATTTTGACTAACTGGAGATTCTGATGTTACATGCATGTCGGAGATTTGTCTTCGAATCTGGTAAGCCCTAAAATTTGGGGGTTTCTGGTTTCTCGTCCTCTCATCCTTTTGATTTCACAAATCATGCTTTTCATTTCGGATTCTTCACTTTTGATTTCAGGTGTTGATTTCGGGTTCTTCACAAAGCACTCTTTTGATTTGGGGTTTTGAGTAACTAGAGATTCTGATAAAGGTATATATACCATCACTCTCATCTTTTCAAACTAAATATGACATTTTCCGGCGTAGACTTTGAACAAATTGAGAATGTTGTTTTATCAAATTTATCAGTTATATATTATGGAACGGTATGTTTTATCAATTCTTGAATGTGTGTAATTCAGAGATCCAGTTACTTCACGACACTGTCTTTTATGTATTTTACTTGATCACTCATGAGTTTGAGTTCTTAATTTGTAGGGAAAAGAGTTGCAGGCCAATTTTCTGTACTTGAGCCTTTTAAGCAAGTAAGTGCCCTTTATTTTACTTATCGCGCTTGATGTATTACTATGTTACAAAATATTCTGCTTTTCTTTTAAGCTTTTCTGAATCTTGCGTACGATATCTATAGTTAAGATGGGACCAATACAAAACTAAGCATGAGTAATATGTGTCTGTATGTGGTAATGTTAGATATAGTAATAATTGCTTTGCTGGAGGACTGTTAGGCGTACTAGTATTGTCTGATGGTAGTGGCTTGGAATAGAAAATTGTTGATGAGGTCATGAGGCTGTAATGGCACTGGCTGATAGTGGTGGTAGGACTTGAAATTGATTACAATTAAATGTGATTAAAAAGGAAAGAGAAAAAAATTCTTTAGCAGATTCGTTGTATCAGAATCTGTTGGTTTTCATCCGTATCTATCCAAAATACTTTATAAAATGTGGTATTAACTAAAAAAAAAAAAAAAATTGCTGCTTGTTCAATTCATACGAGTAGATGCAATTGCATGGGTGTGGTAACTGTGGTGTTATTAGATGCATCTTTTGATTGCAGTATTTAAAAGCTTTGTTAGATCAAGTCGTTTTGACATGGAGAAGTAAACAAAATATAAATGAGATTAACTAGACCAGATGACATTCTTTGCATTATGATGCGCTTCTGATGGATTATGATTCAAGAAACTTGCATTACTAATTTTTTAGCCTATTGAGGATGACATAAGAGTATGGAAATTGATTCTGATATTGATATCATGTTGTGCCTCAGAAAAGAAGACAAAGGATAAGCATAGAAGTAAACATCGCTGCTTGGTAAGCTATCTTATTTCTAATAACTAATAAGGCTTTATCTGAGCCTAGTTTCAGATTGCAGAAATAGTAATGTATAGTTTCAGATTGAAGAAACAGTAATGTATCTGAGGCTAGTTTCAGAAATTGGTTTTGATTCTCTTTATGTGTTTCTTCTTTGCAAGGGTGATATTGATCGGAAATTGAAGTTGAAAATTGATATTGATTGGACACTAACTCTTAAGACGTTGCTGGAAACTGAAAAGGTATTTTGCTGAATGCTCAAACTTTGATGGTTGATGCATAGTTGCTTATATATGCTTGATTTATGTTTGATGGTTGCATGATTAACTGTTTTTGGTTACATGATTGGCTTTGTAATTCATACATGAAGGCAATGTAATGTAGTTTGGCTAAGCATAATCCATGAAATTGTGCGTGCAACAGTGTTACATGATTAATTGTTTTTTAAAGGAGAATAAATTTTTTTTATATGTGTTGCACATGCATGTTGTATTACAATGTTATTGGCTAGGTTAATGATGGATTTGGATTACGAATGCTTATGAGGCGCAGGTCTGTTGATGAATATTATTATTTGCATGTGTTATGGACTTGGCAGTGATATATTTTGTTGTTGCTGTTATTTTTGCTTAGATAGATGATAGGTCTTGGATGCTCTCGAGAGAAATTTTTCTGTGTTATTACACTCGCTATTTGATTAATTGTTCATCAACAGGGAATTATGTACCAAAATAGTTGATATATATTGGTAATGGTCGTTGATATATATTGGTAATTTCAGTTACCTTTCCTTAAATTTGGTCATGGGTCAAATCTAGCTAAAAAAAAAATGGAACTCAAATTCAAAGAGTACTGCTAAAGCAGCTAAACTTTAATCTCTGTGAAAACACCATGCATATGCGGAAAGTTCCCGTGAAACTAAAAGTTTACTGCTACATTACACTGCTCAAAACTTCCAATCCTAATGATTTGTTCATTTTTTGGGGACGATAAGAAACCATCTACATTGTTGGCCTTTATTATGCAGAACAAGGGTTATTAGTTGTCCTCAACTTTAGGTGTCAGAGGGGGAAGCCGTTGCTCTTCAGCCATACGTTTTTAAGATGATCGAATCACCCTTATAGCACCAGCACCCGAAAGCTATAAATAATTAAATATCACATTTCTCGGTTACCTTTATCATGAAAGCAAGCTCTGCGAGAAAAAAAAGCCATTAACATCTAAAAACTAAAATTAAATTTTGAAACCATATTTAATTATGTTCCTGCAGGGGCAGTCCAGGCAACCTTTTACTCCCATCCTGTTTCTTTGCTCAAGTTTGCAGCCAGGCAACCTTTTTCCATATACGCTCACACCAAGAGAAGAGATGCGGATCTGCTCAAGTTTGCATATTTCTCATTTATGAGGGTATCTTGCCTTCAAGTGAGTTATAACTTAGTTTAGGTGGGAGATTTGAATTAACTTCCCCACCTGAAATAGAATTTCCTGGCTGAACTATTTGTTTCTTGTTATAAATGATAATGACTATTCATGTAATAGGTATTGCTAATTAATGTATGCGATTGACAGACTCGTAATGTATGCGATTGACATACTTGTAATGTGCGATTGATTAGTATAGCTATTATGTATTGCCTTTTGTATACATGATGTAACCCTATATAAACCTCATGGTGAGATGAATACAATACAATTATCAAATTCATTACAACACGTTATCAGAACGATACTCTAACCCAAGCCCTAGCCAGAAAAAAACCCTAACACCCGAAATTTCTTTCACCAAAAACTGCCGCAAGCTCCTAGTCCTTGCTAGCCATACCGTGAACTGCTCCTGCAGCCCTTGAGCACCTGTGTGCCTCTTACTGCCCCTGTAGCACAGCAGTACGCTCTTTCCTGTGCAGATTAGCCTGTTTGCACACCCTGAAACATCTTGATCGGGACCTCAGATCAAAATCCTTCCTTCATCAAAGTTATTTGCCTCTGCCTCTTCTATCTGACCTCCAAATTTCAGCCCTATTGGAGTCATTTTGAGATCTGTACACCATTCGAAGTGGGAGCTGTTCAGAAGCGAATCTGCTCCGAATTTCAACAAGTAAGTTTTAAAGATTAAAGTTCCTGCTTTCTTGTCTTTTAAATTCCTTTATTTTCTGTAGGATTTTCAATATACGAACATGGATTCGATTATTTAATAAAGCGGAATTGTTGGGATTCACGCTTAACGAACTAAGAGTGTTCGTATGAACTAAGAGTGTTCATAATGCTCAGACTAAGAGCGTCCGTAAGCATCAAATTGTGATCATATTAAAACATTATTGTTTGGTCTAATCCAAAAGAGATTCTTGGAAATTGTTTTCTTGGTAGCATAGCTCAGAAATCTTATTATTTAGGTTTTCGTGGATGTTTAGCTCCGAAACTAATATATCTTCTCTTCTTATTTTCAGGATGTCGAATGAACCTAGACTTGACTTTATCATGCTTGACTCAACAGGCTCGAATTACCATAGTTGGGTAACCAATGTTGAGAACCACCTCACTTCAAAAGGAATATTACCCATAATCCAGGCACCTAACCCGGATCGTGTGTTCGTGCGAACACCTACAAAGCATGCTCAAGCAGTTATCTTGATGAGACGCCATATGGACAAGGCACTCAGATTAGAGTATATGTCGATCAAGGATGCAACAGAGCTATGGGTAGCCCTAGAAGAGCGCTTTGGCAATGTCCAAGATTCCCTCCTCCCTGACTTGAAGGTTCCATGGAACAATCTGCGCTTTGCTGATTTCAAGTCTGTTGATGAATATAATTCAGAAGCTCTTCGCCTACAGTCCATGTTGAGGTTTTGTGGACAACCTGTCATAGAGCAAGAGCTAATTGAGAAAACTCTCTCCACCTTCCCCGTTTCAGCCATTGTGGTATCAAAGCAATACCGTACTGAAGTCAATGCTGGACAGATCACGAGGTTTCATTAGCTTATCAATCTCATATCTGTAGCTGAGAAACATGATAACATACTCATGAGGAATTATAATTCAAGGCCTATTGGAACTAAAAGCGTTCATGAGGCGAATTATAATGCACCTAAAAGAGGGCGCAAGGAGCGGAACCCTAAGAATAAGGGATATGAGGGACGTATGGGTCCATATAACTGCCCTAACAAGGAAGGAAACTGCAGGTTTGGTGCGGATACACGTGGTGGCAATGCCACATGTGGGAGAGGTGGTCATGGTATCCCTGGTCGTGGTGGTAGCGCCATGGCTCGTGGTGGAGGCGCCATGGGTCTTGGTGGTGGCACCAACCCTCCTAGGAACACCCACAACATGCACCTCAATTAAAGGGAGGACACCACAATGACATGTGTCATCGATGTGGATCAAGTGAGCATTGGTTCAAGCAATGCAAGGCAAGCGAGCAACTAGCTTCAAGATATAGGGCATACACTTCTTCTGCAAGAAGTGTACCTTGCAGAAGAAGAAGAAAATGGTGGAGACATCCATCTCACCATAAAGGACTTCAAAGCTGACGATGAAGTGCACAAGGATGCCGCAGACTTTGATTAGATTAGTCTTTTTATTTTCCAAGAATTTTTGTAATGGCAATATGCCTTAGTCAATAAATGACAATTGTATTAAACTCTTTCTTATGTGTTGCACCCAATGAAATATGATGTCTAGGAAAGTCATTGAGATTAATGGTACTTAAGAGAGCCTCACTCCACCAACATCTCTCTCTACTGTCCTAGTCATATTTGATTGGAGTTACCAAACGGATAGAGTGACTACAATGTGTCTTAGTTTGATTTTATTTTGGATTAGACTTTTTGGGACCTTTGATGTAATCACTGACTATCTTTATTAATAAAGTATCGTATTATTATTCGATGTCATGGACATGTTTTAATTCCGAACTTTATTATTTTTCAGTATGTTTCCTGGAGAGTTGGAATGTCTTGTTGATAGTGGCACTACACATACTATATTGCGACATAGGCAACAATTTCTATAGATGATGCCTAGTCGATCTTTTGTGACTACGATGGCTGGATCATCACAATTGATTCATGGTCGAGGACCAGCTCAATTTATGTTGCCAAATGGCACAAGTATTAATGTCACCGAAGCTCTATATGCTCCTAGGGCTGGAAGGACCCTATTGAGTTTTAAAGATATAAGAGCCAATGGTTTTCATGTGGAAACACATTGTGAGAATAGACAAGAGTTCCTTTGCATCACCTCTAATGACTACAAACATAAACGAGTATTAGAGAAACTTATGTGTCGATTTAGTGGGTTGTATGCAACTATTATTCGAATTATTGAATCCAACCATGTCATGAGAGATGACTTATGGGATTCTGACACATATAGGCTTTGGCATGACCGTTTGGGACACCCAGGTCGTGATATGATGATCTGTATATTAAAGACTTCACACGGACATCCATTTTTCAAAACGAAAAGAAGTCAGAACCAAAATTCGTCCAAGGTAGGGTTGGCGCCGCCTACCCCCTGCGGCCCAAAAGTGGTATTGACGCCACCAATACCTCCTTGGTTCCTTTTTCTACTTCTAAAGTCAATTGTGACTTCGTGGCTCAACCGGATACTTCCCAGGTTGCTTCTAAAGCCCATTTTTCATTTTGCAAAGCCTGCTCTTTAGCAAAATTAGGATCGAGACCATCCTATGCAAAGGACACTAAAGAAAATATTTCATTCTTTCAAAGAATCCAAGGTGATATTTGTGGACCTATTCAACCAATTTGCGCACCATTTAGATATTTTATGGTGTTGGTTGATGCATCGACACGATGGTTACATATCATGCTATTGTCCACAAGAAATGCTGCATTCGCTAAACTCCTAGCACAAATCATTAAATTAAGGGCTCACCGCCCTGATCATCCCATTAAGTCAATTCGTCTTGACAATGCTAGAGAGTTTACAACAAAAACGTTTAATGACTATTGCATGTCCATTGGGATTGAGGTTGAACACCCTGTTCCTCATGTTCACACCTAAAATGGTCTGGCAGAAGCTGCCATTAAAAGACTTCAAATGGTCGCTAGAGCATTGGTTATGCGCACCAATCTCCCTGTTTCTGCTTGGGGCTATGCAATATTGCATGCAGCTGTGCTCATTCGTCTGAGGCCTACTACCACTCAACCCTTTTCTGCGTCCCAAATGGTTACTGGATATGAGCCTGATGTCTCACACTTACGCATATTTGAGTGTACAGTTTATGTGCCAATTGCGCCGCCACAGCGCACCAAAATGGGTCCTCAAAGGCGATTAGGCATTTATGTTGGATATGACTCTCCAACCATTATCCGCTACCTAGAACCCTTGATAGGCGATCTATTTACCGCTAGATTTGTGGATTGTCACTTTCATGAGACAGTCTTCCCATCGTTAGGGGGAGATAGGAACAATAATGTTCAACAGGAACAACAGGAATTGTAACCATCGTGTCCCCACTTTGTCTCATTTTGATCCCTGAATCACACAGTCTGAAATTGAAGTGCAGAGAATTCTCGATCTTCAGAACGTAGCAGACTCTATGCCTGATGTGTTTTCTAATATTGCTAAAGTGACAAGATCACATATACCTGCTGCAAACGTGCCTGCAAGGATTAATGTCCCTAAAAATCATGGACAAGGCGCCACCCCTAGGGGTATTGGGCATGGCGCCGCCACCACTAATAGTGATGGCAATGTGGCTCAGGCCGGGCTCCCAGCAAGGAAACATGGGAGGCCCAAAGGTTCGATGGGTTCTCGCCCGAGAAAGAAAGCGAGTTTGGCACAGAAAGATCCATTAATCATCGACATAAATAACCCATCTTATGAAGATATTCCAGATTATGGTTATGTCCAAGAGACATCATTGGGGGACGCTCCAATGTTAGAACCAATTCCGGGGAATAGGGAGATCTCCATGAATTACACTAGTTTACATGAGACGTTGAATCGAGATTCTATTATCCTTGATGTTGTGTTTGCATATTCTATTGCTCAAGGAATTATTGTTTGAACCAATATTTGGCAAGGTTCACGTGGCAGATAGGGGGCCCGACCCACAAAGCGTAATGAATATCCGCGGCTAATTAGTCGCGGCACATGAAGATTTACAAAGTTGATTCTCAATTAGCCGCAGCACAATTAAATGTTTCTTGTCAAATTTATGACTGAAGATAACGTGTGTTCAGAGAGCCGTTATTAGATCAGGAGAGACCAAATGAATCACAAGGCGTAATGAATGACCGTGGACCCACAAGTCGTAATGAATGACTGCGGCTAATTAGCCGCGGACAAGTTGTAATGAATGACCGCGGACAAGTCGTAATGAATGACCACGGCTAATTGCTAATTAGCCTCAGCACATCAAAGAGGTTTGATTGTTAGAAGAAACGTTACCGAAGTCATCAGAAAGTGTTAATGCCAATCATCAGTTACAAGACCTGATTGATTGCTCTTGAAAGAATCAATCATTGATAACGTCAAAAATATCACAAGCGTGAATACTATTCTATTTGTAATCAATGCGGTTTTAGCTGTAAAGGCTGAGATTACTTCTTTTCCTTCTTTCAGTAGTTTAGCTTCACTATAAAAAGGACCATAGGATTCATTGTTAGAGGTCCTCGACCAAACGCTCTACGCGATTACTCAAATTTTATCTCAATATATTTCTACAATTCAACATCACTTAATTATCAATCTTTACGTGTTTATCTTAGGTATTTATATTTCCTGCACTTCACATTGTCGCTCTTTACATTCCAGCAATTTATCTTTTTACTTGTTACTTTGCTGCAATTTATCTTTCTTGCTCTTTATCTTTCCTGCACTTTACTTTGTCTTTACCTGCACTTTCGTTTATGTTATTTATTTCATGTTGTTTACTTTACGTTATTTACTTTATACAAAATACAAAATCACAAAAAGAATCATCATCACTTCACTTTCACCTCAATCACCAAGTTACACAGCACTGCGGCTAGATAAGGCCGATCCGTGCTAAAGTCCATGCATTCAAGGCATAGAGAACCCCGCGGCCAAGATCGATCCTTCCTCGGTCCACAATCAACTTATCAGAAGTCAGATCGGCGCAAGATCTACAATCTAGAACAAAACCTCGCTTGGCCTACCGGTCGCGAGTTGGCACGCCCACGCACACGTCACCACTCCAGAAGGACACGTGTAAGCCAAAGAAGCCCTCGGCCCAGTGACACGCAGCCGAGACGATTTTTGAGCGAACAATTATAGAACACGATGATATTGAACCTCGCTCCGTTGAAGAATGTCAACGAAGAGCAAACTGGCCTAAATGGAAAGATGCGATCCAGGTTGAATTGGATTCACTAACAAAGAGACAGGTATTTGGGCCTATAACGCTGACACCTCCAAATATAAAGCCTGTTGGCCATAAATAGGTCTTTATTAGAAAGTGTAATGAGAAAAATGAGGTTGTTAGATACAAAGCCCGCCTTGTGGCTCAAGGTTTCTCACAACGCCCTGGAATCGACTACGAGGAGACATATTCTCCAGTAATGAACGTTATAACGTTCCGCTACCTTGTAAGTTTGGTAGTTTCCGAAAAACTTGACATGCAGCTTATGGATGTGGTTACAGCATATCTCTATGGGGATCTAGATTCAGAGATATATATGAAGGTTCCAGATGGACTTCAATTACCCAAGTCAAGTGGCTCTAAACCACGGAGTTCGTTTTCAATAAGATTGAGACGCTCACTATATGGATTGAAACAATCCGGATGGATGTGGTATAACCGTCTAAGTGACTACTTGATTGGGAAGGGATATGTCAACAATGAAATATGCTCATGCATGTTTATAAAGAGGACAAGTTCCGGATTTGCAATTGTAGCAGTTTTTGTTAATGACATGAACCTAATTGGAACTCTAGATGAGTTAAAGGAAACTGCTAAGTACTTGAAATCCGAATTTGAGATGAAAGATTTTGGGAAAATACGGTTTTGCCTCGGACTAGAACTCGAGCATCGTAGTGATGGGATTATGATCCATCAGTAAGCATATACTCAAAAATTATTAAGGCGCTTTAATGAAGATAAAGCAAAGCCTATGAGTACTCCCATAATTGGTCGTAGTCTTAAGCCTGAAAAAGATCCGTTTCGTCCAAGAGATGAGGACGAAGACTTATTAGAGGCTGAAGTGCCCTATCTAAGTGCAATAGGCGCATTATTGTACTTAGCTCAATGCACAAGACCAGACATCTCATTCGCAGTGAACTTGTTAGCTCGACACAGTTTTGCGCCAACACGCCGCCATTGGATTGGCATAAAGACAATCTTTCGATACTTGAGAGGTACGATTGATATGGGCTTGTTCTATCCCTACAGAGAGAAGAAATAACGGAAGTGTGGGATCGAACTCCCCTCCCTTCCATCAAAATGACAACGATGTCTTGATGGGTTTTGCTGATGCAGGGTATCTCTCTGACCCTCACAAAGGTCGCTCCCAAATGGGTTATGTCTTTACCATGGGAAGCACTGCGATATCTTGGAGGTCTACAAAGCAGACCCTTGTTGCTACTTCCTCAAATCATGCAGAGATTATCGCTCTACATGAAGCTGTGCGAGAATGCATATGGCTAAGGTCTATAGTTAGACACATTCGAGGAACTTGTGGTTTGAAGTCTACCACAGATGAACCTACATGCATTTATGAAGATAATGCAGCTTGTCTTGAGCAAATGAAGTTAGGTTTCATCAAGGGCGACAACACCAAGCATATATCGCCTAAGTTCTTTTACAATCAGCAATAACAAACACTTCTAAATATTGAAGTGAATCAAATCTATTCAGAGGATAATGTAGTGGACTTGTTTACCAAGTTGTTACCTAAATCCACCTTCGAGAAACATGTGATGAGCATCGGATTAAGAAAGTTATCCGAACTCCCATAATTGTAGAAATCAGGGGGAGACCTTGACATCAGGGGGAGGTATGATGTCTATATGTTCGATCTCGAAGAGTGAAGGACGTGTTGTGCTCTTTTTGCCCTTCGACAGGGTTATTTTTGTCCCACAGGGTTTTTGTTACCTAGCAAGGTTTTTAGTGAGGAAAGGATCAAAGCGTCATCACCGAGTTTAAGCGGCACAAGGGGGAGTGTGGAAGGATGTCGACTACTCCACATTCACGGGCGTTGTGCTCTTTTTCTCCTTCGACCAAGGTTGTTTTTTCTCACAAGGTTTTTATTACTTGGCAAGGTTTTTGACGAGGCAACTTAGAAGCGCATAACAGAGGCAACACTACTGACATGGAATATCCAAGAGGGAGTGTTGTAAATGATAATGACTATTCATGCAATAGGTATTGCTTAATGTATGCGATTGACAAACTCGTAATGTATGCGATTGACATACTTGTAATGTGCGATTGATTAGTATAGCTATTATGTATTGTTTTTTGTATACATGATGTAACCCTATATAAACCTCATGGTGAGATGAATACAATACAATTATCCAATTCTCTACAACATTTCTCAATGAAGTAGTTTAATTTTGACATGTCACCTGTCAAGCTTGGAATTGACAGGTCAATATGTTCAAGATTAGTGAATGATGCATATGCAAATGCTAATCTACTCCAAGATACATTTGGAAGCTGACATCGCATAGATAAACGGAAATCACTACAAGATACATTTTTTTTATTGTTACAATAGAAGTCGTTAGTATTACGTACTCTTGAGATCTTTGGGTCTAGAAACTTAAATTCTAATTCATGAATGGTGTTGTCTTTGTGTGCATATAACAAGTAGGTATCTGTCTGAATTCTGAAGTACAAATATAGAATCAAACTGAGAGAAAATAAAAGATCAAGATTTAAGTGATTTTTATGATATCTACTTACATCCAAAGGCATAATGAGTACAAGAACTCTGCAAAAGCTACAGTTCCTGCATCCCAAAAACCGAAAACAATCACATCTTCTGAAAAAGCCAAAGAAAATCTATGTGAAAATCTCAGTCCACACAATTATACAAGGAAATCTTCGTTTTATTAATAGTTAGAAGGAAAAATAGTCTTAAGTAGAAAGCACTATCATTAAACTATTAACCACAGCACACAAAATGACAGGAAACAGTAGCTTCTAAATGTAGAATAGCTGTAAATCTTATGTAATTATGATTCTTATTTATTTAGGTTATCATGGGGAAATTATTACATGGTCCCGGACCATAGTACTCGTGGTGGTCCTGGATGATATTATTGGCCCATGTGACTTGTAGTTATTTCTGATTGGCTTCTAATTTAATTTTTCTTTTATTTTTTAACCCCCTCTGCATGGTCCCCACCATATTTGTGCCTGCATCCTTTGAATCCTAAATCCCTGAATCCCAAAGCACACCACAAACCGCTGCGTACCACCACCATTAAAATCAAGCCATCCCTGAATTTTTGAAACCCTAGAAAAACCAAACCTGAAAAAAAAAAAAAAAACAAACAAACCCCAAATCCCTCAATGGCCGTTCAACGCCGACCAGGTCCTCCTCCAGGCTTCTCAGGTCCTTCTCCACGCCGTCCTCATGACAAACCAAACCCATACGCAAACAAAAAATGTGTTGTCTGTGGGGAAGTAGGTCATACCAAGGAGCGGTGCTATGAAGTGATTGGCTACCCTGATTGGTGGGACTTCACCAGGAAACCGCGAAAGAATCCGGGCAAGGCGGCTATTGCTACTACAGAGGAAGAGCACTCGACAATGCCTCCGCTAATGTAGCGCAGTCAGGTATGAAGGGTAAGGCTACTTTGAATAATACATGGATAATTGATACAGGTGCATCTGATCATATGACAATGACCCTAGTCTTGTGAAAAACCTAGACGTTCCTCTCAAAATATTCTCTACTGCTGATGGTACTCCAACTCCGTCACCGGAGAAGGTTCTATTGTTGTATCTGATACCTTAACCCTTGAATCTGTCCTAGTTGTTCCCTCACTAGCTTATAATCTCCTATCTGTTGGTCAGATTATTTTAGCACTTGCATGTATTGTGACCTTCTATCCATCTTTCTGTGTGTTTTCAGGACATTCTGACTCGGCGGATTCTTGGTTATGGTGTTAGAAGGGGAAAATTATACTACCTGGATCTAACAGAGACTGGAGAAAACCAGAAGCATCTTTTGGGGCAAGCTAATCAGATTAATAGGGTAGAGAATGCAAAGGAAGCAGTATGGTTATGGCATCGCCGTTTAGGTCATCTATCTTTTAGTTATCTTAAGAAGCTGCAACCTCATTTGTTTTCTGTTGTCAGTGATTTGGATTTCCATTGTGACATTTGTGAACTGGCCAAGAGCCACCGTATTTCATATTCACCAAGTCTTCATAAAAGTCATGTTCCTTTTATGAAAATTCACTCTAATGTCTGGGGTCCTGCCAAGATTCCTTCTCTTTCTGGAGCTCGGTATTTTGTAACGTTTATTGATGATTGCACTCGCATGACATGGGTGTCATTACTGAAGAATAAGAGTGATGTATTTGGAATGTTTATCAAATTTCACAAAATGGTGGCAACTCAGTATAAACAATCCATCCGAGTGTTTCAGTCTGACAATGGTGGAGAGTTTGTGAATGGCCCTATGATTGAGTTTTGCCGGTCACATGGAATTCGTCATCAAACCTCCAATTCTTATACTCCTCAACAGAATGGGTTAGCAGAACGGAGCAGTTGATGGAAGTTGTTCGTGCTACCTTATTTGGCATGAATGTACCTCGGTCCTATTGGGGAGAAGCAGTAAAATATGCAGCATATCTGATTAACCGTACTCCTTCACGGGTGATTGAGTTTCAGAATCCTCATCAGAAGCTTCATACATTTTTGACCATCCCTTCTATGCCTAATTTGGAGCCCCGGGTGTTTGGGTGCACAGCCTATGTTCATATTCCCAAGCCTCAACGCAACAAGCTTGATCCCCGTGCCCGTAAGTGTATCTTTGTTGGTTATGCTGACTTCCAGAAGGGTTATCGATGTTATGATCCCCTTACTGGCACTTTACATGTCTCTCTTGATGTTGCTTTTCGTGAATCCGAGCCTTATTACTCAGGGGGAGCTTCTCAGTCTTCCCTTCAGGGGGAGAGAGGTTGTGAAGGGAATCCTCGTTCTATTATTGATTTTGATGTCTTTGAAGACTTGGAAAATTTGGAGGATACATTTGAGGGTAGAAAAAATTTGGAAACAGAAAATGCAGTTGCCGAACAGAGCATTGTGAATTCCGAAATAGACAATGCGACTGCCGAACGAAGTGTTGCGAATTCCGAAACAGAAAATGCGACTGCCGAACAGAGTGTTGTGAATTCCGAAACAGAAAATGTAACTGCCGAACAGAGTGTTGTGAATTCCGAGACAGAAGAGACGACTTTTCTGGATAGTTTGAATCAAAATCAAGACGTATCTGAAGCTCACACACAAGATATTCCCCCTTCTACATCACCAACTGAAGATCCCGGTCAGAATGATCCTCCTCAGGTACCCCTAAACTTTAATGAATCTTCTGGGTTAGAAAGTGTCAAACCTAGGAAATCACAAAGGGTTACCAAGGGAATTCCTAAGAAACAATATGAACCAGATATCAAAGCCAAAGCTAAATACCCTATAGCTAATTTTATGTCTAACCATAGGATTTCTGGGTCACATGCACTTGTTATTGATCAATTATCTACTGTATCTATTCCTAGTAACGTGCAGGATGCATTGACGGATCCAAAATGGACAAAGGCGATGAATGAAGAATTGGAAGCTCTTCAAAAGAATGCAACATGGGAACTAGTACCTATGCCGGTTGGAAAGAAGACTGTAGGGTGTCGTTGGGTATTTACTGTGAAGCTTAATGCAGATGGAACTATTAATAGATACAAGGCGAGGTTAGTTGCCAAAGGATACACACAACGTTATGGGATTGATTATGAGGAGACTTTTGCACCTGTGGCAAAGATCAATATTGTTCGGATTCTAATCTCACTTGCAGCAAACAAAGATTGGCCCTTACACCAGTTTGATGTGAAGAATGCGTTTCTTAATGGGAATTTGGAAGAAGAAGTGTACATGGATGTGCCCCCAGGTGTTAAGAATTACCCAAGTGAAGTTGGCAAGGTGTGTAAATTGAAGAAGTCTTTGTATGGCCTGAAGCAATCTCCAAGAGCCTGGTTTGGGAGATTTTCAAAGTCCATGAGAGCCTTTGGGTACAGACAGAGCAATTCTGACCATACCTTGTTTATCAAGCGCAAGAATGGTAAGATTACAGCTCTTATTGTGTATGTTGATGACATGATTGTTACAGGGATGATCCGAAAGAGATAAATGAGTTACAAAAGTATCTGTCAAAGGAGTTTGAAATGAAGGATCTAGGGCAACTGAAGTATTTTCTGGGTATTGAAGTTGCGAGGTCTAAGAAGGGAATTTCACTGTCACAGAGGAAGTATGTTCTTGACTTACTTACTGAAACGGGGATGCTGGACTGCAGTCCAATTGAGACATCCATTGAGATGAATCACAGACTTGCCATTTATCCTGATCAAATTCCAACTGATAAAGGAAGGTATCAACGTCTTGTAGGAAGGTTGATTTATCTTTCACATACAAGACCTGATATTGCTTATGCTGTGAGTGTTGTCAGTCAGTTTATGCATTGTCCTAGTGAAGAACATATGGATGCAGTTTTTCGGATTTTGAGGTATTTGAAGATGGCGCCAGGTAAAGGATTACTGTTTGAGAAAAAGGATGAACTGGAAGTTGGGGGATACACAGATGCAGATTGGGCTGGTGATAAAACTGACAGGCGTTCTACATCTGGGTACTTCACTTTTGTAGGAGGGAACCTTGTCACTTAGCGTAGCAAGAAACAGAATGTTGTGGCCAGATCAAGTGCAGAAGCTGAATTTCGAGGTATGGCACATGGAGTCTGTGAAATGTTACGGATTCGTAATGTCCTGAAAGATCTAGGTTACAAGCTTAGACAACCTATGGATTTGCATTGTGATAATAAAGCTGCAATTGAGATTGCACATAATCCAGTTCAGCATGATAGGACAAAGCATGTGGAGGTTGACCGTCATTTTATTAAAGAAAATCTTGACAGAAAGGTTATTCGTTTTCCATTTGTAAACTCAGAAGAGCAGTTAGCTGATGTTCTTACTAAAGGAGTGTCCAGGAAGATATTTGACAGCTCAGTTGACAAGTTGGGTATAATAGATATCTATGCACCAAATTGAGGGGGAGTGTAGCATAGCTGTAAATCTTATGTAATTATGATTCTTATTTATTTAGGTTATCATGTAATTATAGGAATGCTTGTTTTCTATTAGGGTTAGACTACTCCTCTTGTCCTTGTATATATACCCCTTTGTGGGATGAATAGTATTATTATTGAAAACCCTAAAATCAAAGTATTCTTTTCTACTCTAAAGGCCTGGACAGACAATCATTGGAAGAGGGCTCATAGATTCTCTGATTCTCAAGTAGTCTAAGCATTGAGAACAAGCAATTCACCACATGTTATCATACGTAATGGCTTGGACAAATGCAGACTTTGAGTTGAGAGGAGTTGAGAAACTTGTTTCATTGTTGGACGAGATTCTGGTCTAGCATTCAAGCATGCAAATGCTATCTTAAAATGAGAAAGCACTTCCCCTGCAACTTGATGTGAATGAGGGGAAATGCGCTGGTCCAAAAACTCCATAATCGGCATTTGATGGGCAGGTGATGCAGATGATGATGACAGTGACGATGACTGTGATAATAAAGATGGGAAGATATCTTCTGGATGCCTTCCCATAATTATTTCCAATGTTAACACTCCAAAGCTATAGACATCACATTTCTCATTTACTTCCATTGTATAAGCGAGTTCTGTGCCACCAAAAAAAAAAAAAACTCATTAAAATGGAGTTATCAGTATTTAAAACAAAGTCCGCTAAACAAGACAATGCAGAAGAATTACTTTTTTCCAAATTACATGTTCAAAGTCTTTAATTGGTAGACATATTCAGTCACTACATAAAACAAAATGAATCCTTAGATATCTCTGTAAGGCATAAAAATAATCATTGGCTTAAAATAAAAGCATAAAGATTTTGAGTTAAAGAGAACAGAGGAAAACAATATTTACCTGGTGCCATATAACCATACGTGCCTGCAAGGGCAGTCCAATTAGCTGAGTCTGGATTTAAGAACTTAGCAGTGCCAAAATCTGAAACATAGGCCTTGTATTCAGAATCCAGCAAAATGTTTTTGCTCGATATGTCCCGATGTACAATAGGTGGCAATAAATCATGGTGCAGATAGCACAAAGCATTAGCTACATCTTTCACAATATTCACCCTCTTACTCCATTCCAATTCTTCAGCTTCATGATCGTTGCTCAGCACTGTGGCCACGCTACCCCTTTCTAGATGCTCGTACACCAAAAATGAGTCTCGCTTATGTGAACAGAAACCATAAAGCTTCACAATGTTTCGATGTCGTATCTGAGTGAGTGCCCTGATTTCATTCAAGAATTGCCTCTGAAAATTATTGTCATCACTGCATAGCAGATGGAGTTTCTTCACAGCAACTACATTGGTGGATGACAAATTTGCTCTGTAGACACTCCCATGTCCTCCCCTTCCGATGCAGTATATGGAATCAAAATCTTGTGTTGCCTTTATGATTTCCTCATACATCATCTTTCCATTATAACCTAATATGGAAAAAGAAATTTCTTTATCCCTGTTGGTTTCTTCCCCATTCTGGTGCCTCTTCTTTCTTTTAATCACAAAGACAATTGCGAAGATAGTAGCTAGAAGTGAAAGTGCTGCTAGAAGAGAGAATGTGATTAGAAATTTATGTTTCTGGTGCTTTCTAGAGCTTTGTATAGTACTGCAGAGTTGCAACGCTCCACCCTCACCACACAAGCCTTGGTTCCCTTGCAATGCTACTGGCGGAGCATCTTGAAATGCTGTGCTATTGGGAAGTGGACCTTCCAAGTCATTGTAGGAAATGTCGACAGCCGACAAGCTGTGCATGCCTTCAAAGCTTGCTGGAATGAAACCAGAGAGATTATTGTGGGACAAATTCAGCTTTTCCAGATTGCCCATATTACTAATCTCTGAAGGTATCTTACCAGTAAGTGAGTTATGACTTAAATCTAGTTCAGAAACATGATCTAACTTCCCCAAACGAAATGGAATTCCTTCTCCGAACTTGTTGTTGCTCAAATTCATGTGGTTTAATTTGAGGAAGTCACCTACAAAGCTTGGAATCGACTCATTGAATCTGTTTGTGGATAGATCAAGATATTCAAGATTAGCCAATGACCCAAATTCGGAAGGTATTGGACCAGAAAGTTGATTTTCATTCAACATCAACTTTTCCAAAGAAGTCAACCTCCCAAATTCCTTTGGAATAGTCCCATCCAAACAATTAGAAGAAAAATCGAGTACATGAATTTGGGTTGCATTGCCAATCTCAGGCGGTATGCCACCAGTAAGGTTGTTTCCCCCAATCAATAGGGACCTCAACTGTGGGCATTGTCCCCAGTTGCGAGAGATTTCACCATAGAAATTATTCTTGCTCAAATCTATAAAATCAAGACTCGGATAAACACCAAAGTCTTGGGATATATTGCCTTCCAATTGGTTCCCATCAAGACGGAGTCTGACTAAGCTCGTACAAGTTTTCAAGCTTCTGGGGATTGGACCAATCAAATAGTTATTGGTTGCAGAAAAATTGCTGAGTGATCCCCCTTGGCAAAGGTTTTGGGGTAAATGACCAATAAACTGATTATTACCCAGTTGTAGTTCACTCAAGTTTTTGAGAATTCCTATTTCTTGAGGGATTGAGCCAGAGAGATGGTTGCCCAAGAGGTTTAAGATTTCCAAGTTGCTCAAGTCGCCGAATGAAGTGGGAATGGAACCACCAAGTTGATTGAAGTTTAATTCCAAGCTCACAAGGGATTTCAAGTGGCCTAACTCCTTAGGAATAACGCCAGAAAGCTTATTTGTAGATAGATGGAGAATGGTAAGATTTCCCAAATCACCCAAGGATGTTGGGATTGGGCCATTTAGTTCATTATAGCTCAAGTCTAGACTCACAATAGATTTCAACTTCCCTATCTCTATAGGAATAGTACCAGAAAGCTTATTTTGAGAGAGATCGAAAATGGTAAGATTTGCCAGATGACCAAATGATCTTGGAATTGAACCATTGAGTTGATGGCCGGACAAATCTAGCCGTACTAGAGATTTCAAGTTCCCTATCTCTCTGGGGATAGTTCCTGAGAGCTTATTTATAAAGTCTCTCTTATTACCACTGAGCTGATAACGGGAGAAGTATAATTTTACATTCCCCTTCTCTTTAGCAAAATGGTCATCTATAGAAAGATATAGAGGATAGTTACTTGAAAGGCTTAATCGCTCAAGAGACTTCAAATTTCCTATTTCTGAGGGGATGGAACCAGAAAGATGATTGTTGAACAAGTACAATGCTGTTAGCCCTCTTAAGTTTCCGACACTTGGAGGTATTGAACCTGTTAAATAGTTGTCACTCAACCACAACATCTGCAGGGATTTCAGATTCCCTATCTCATTAGGAATGAGGCCAGAAAGTTGATTCCTGGCCAAGAACAGAAGAATTAGGTTTTTCAAGTTTCCGAAACTTGGAGGTATTGGACCTGTTAAATTGTTGTCACCCAACTCCAGATCCCAAAGAGATTTCAGATTCCCTATCCCATCAGGAATGGGGCCAGAAAGTTGATTTGTGTACAAGCACATGTAATTTAGATTTTTCAAGTTTCCGACACTTGGAGGGATGGGACCTGTCAAATGGTTGTGTTCCATATACAGTCCGATCAAACTAGATAGATTTCCTATTTCTGGAGGAATGGCACCAGAAAGCTGATTTGCATAGAGATACAAGCTGGTCATGTTGGTCAAATTACCCAGAGAAGCCGGAATAGACCCTTCTAGCTTGTTGTAGCACAGAGCTAGCTCGTAAAGAGACTTGAGCTGGCCTAATTCTTTGGGAATTGAGCCGTGTAAATGGTTTTCATGTAGGTGCAGGACTTCAAGGTTTGACAGAAGACCAATTTCTGGTGGGATCGTCCCAGTCAAATTATTAGAAGAGAGATCAAGATAGATGAGTTTGGAGAGGGAACTTATCTGTGGTGGGATGTAATCTTACCATTAAAGCTGAGTTCAAAATATTCAAGATGAGGGAAGGACGAGAATGGAAATTCATGTAGCGTACCTTGTATACCAGAATTGCTAAGGTTTATCCTGTTCACCCATCCATCTCTGTTGCATGAAATACCAGTCCAAATATTGCATGGCGTAGATGAATTGGTGGCCTCACCAGGAAGGTGAGTCCACGAGGTGAGGTTATGATTCTCGGTTTGATTCTGAAAGCTGGCTTTCCATCGGAGAAGAGCTTCTGCTTCAGTTGAATCAGCAGAAGCAAAAGCAAGGTTTGGTAATAACAAAATCAGCTGAACATGCAAGGTAAGGCAAGCTAGAAAGTATACTATACAATCATAAGTTGAAGGTCTCATGGCTTTTTTTTTTTTTTTTTTTTATCTTTTTGTGTGTGTACAAGACTACAAGCTAGGTTACAGACAGGGGCAGATCCAGTGTGTAAGTGGGGTGGGCTAAAGCCCGTCCGAAGATTTTGGGCAAAAAAAAAAAACTAGATGTATATATATATATTTTTTAGTTGGGTATTGTCTATAACTCCAGCCCAAGCCCGTTCACTCTACTAGTCGACTAACTCGACTTCGATTCTTCGAGACTTCGATTACGCATTTACGCTCCCAGCCTTCGACTAACTCGCCCGTTCATCACTTCGTCAGTCCTCCTCCTCCTCATCACTTCGATTGCAGCTCTGGCCTCTGGGAGTTCGATTCTTCGACTGCGCTCCAACCCCAGTTCATCACTTCGTCTAATCTGACCCTCGGGCCTCGGCTGTCGACTCCTCCAGTCCTCCTCCTCTTCTAAACTTCTGCAAATCTGCATCTCTGGCCTCTGGGCTCTGGAATTCTCGACTTCTCCAAGACATCAACATCAATTTGGGGCAATGATTCAATGTAAGATTTTGTTTAATTAATTGAATCAATCCAATTTGGGGCAATTTATAGGGTTTAAGGATTGATGTGAAATTCATGTTCCTAGGTTGTATTCAGGTGAAGATTTCATAGATTGAACTCATTGAAGAATGAAGATTTCATGGATTGAACTCATCTTCGTCTCATCGTCTGGAATTCTGAAAATCTGGTATGCAAATCTGCAATTTAACATTTTATTGTTTAATTGTTGTGGACTGTGGGTTAAATGTGATGTGGGTAAGTGGGTTTGAATGTTTGATTAATTTTTCCCTATGCTTTATAGATTGATTTGTCTAGTTCTGACTATTCTTGTTTCTACGGCGACCACTGAAAGAGCATTTTCAGCTATGAACATCATTAAGAATAGACTTAGAAACAAGATGGAAGATGAGTTTCTTGGTGATTGTATGGTCCTTCATATTGAGAAGGAATATGCTGAATCTATTGACAATGAATCGGTGATCAAAGAGTTTGAAGCTTGTGGAACTCGTAGAGTTAGATTTAGTTAGTTTAGGTTCTTGTATTGCATTGCACGTTTATTTTGTTATTGATTTTGTTTTTTAGTTTTGTATAGATATCCATTTGAGGGGTAAAGCTCACTACGTCCCCCCTTGACTAGGTGTATATTTTTCTTAAATTAATAAAATTCTCTCGCACAGTCGAGATTCTCTATAATATATATATATATTTTTTTTTTTTTGTTGAAGAAATCCCAGCCCGTCCAAAGTTTCAATCCTGGATCCGCCCCTGGTTACAGATCAGGGCCTTCTTTATAATGGCAGTTGCAAGTTTTTTCCTTGCACATTCCATTTACAAGAGTCGCTATCAGAGTTAAGCGTCTTGCTTCTTTTCTACATTATTAATAGCCTGTCATTTTCAAGTACTCCAGAGTGGACTTTCGACCTGCAATTATCTTTCCAAGTGTAAAGTAATCGGAAGAAGACTTGAACACTTGACTCTATCCCATTTCTACTTGAACAATGTATGGTTCATCTTTTTTGTTTAATTGAATTAATGTATTATTATTATTATTATTATTTTACCGGAAATAAATCGAAATACAGACCCATAGGGTGAACGTTACATCTTATGACATATATAGTCATCCTTGGCGTACCAGGGAGGCAGGGAGTAATTCTTTACAAGGTAATAATCTTAGATCAGTTAAGGCTAAAAAGGCATCCCATTAATTAAGTTACAATGGTAATGAATGTAATTATATCAAGTTGCAGATCGATACCTCTGTTGAAGATGATCAGGACAATTCCTACTATCAAATCGTCATCTAATTTTGAATTTCAGCTCCACAAAGTTCTTAATAATACAATTTTGGTGTTGTGACGGTGTCGATAGTGAACTACTCTTCTCAACTCCATGATTTATCCAATTCCAAAACTTATATGAATTAAACCAATCAAGGGTCAATTTGTATCCAAACACATTAATTAAGGTTTGAAACGATTAATGTGCACACTGAGCCCGTATTAAAGTATACAAACTGTAGAATTTATATCTCATTTTTCATCATTGGTGATTAGAGTCGTCGGAAAATGCAAAAAACCCGTCGGAAACACCAAATCTCATTTTACTGTTGTGGAAGCTTGGTTGGATAACCAGATTTCATAGTTAGATTCGAGTTGTCGAGGTGGTTCAGAAACTATCAACTCTACACCCAGAGATGGCCAAGACGGTGGAGGTCGATCCCCATCGGTTTTTTATCGCGGACGGAGAGATGGGTTGAGAGTTGTACATTATTCTGACCCAGACCAAGCGGAGTGGGGTTGACTGTTTCGAGACAGTCACTACCCAAGGCAGCCAAAATTAAAAGCACAATTTTAAGTTATTTTTGATTTTTAGAATTGGGTCCTTGACCTAAACACCAAAATAAGCAAAAATTATCCCACTTATCCCAGCAACAGATTTTTATTCCCAGCTACCCAATTTAACATAAAAAGACAACTTTATCCTCACTCAAATTAATAAACTACCCATATGCCATTGATCTCTCTCTCTCTCTCTCTCTCTCTCTCTCTCTCTCTCTCTCTCTCTCAAATTTGCAGGAGTGTTGGTGCAAGCACTGAGGTGCCAGCGAGCCTAGTTACACTTCATCGCCGATGAGACCGGACTCAGCTTCATATCAGCGACAACGAATTGAACCTCAACTTCCGTTTCTGAGGAGCCAAATCAATGTTGGATCCGACTACCTCCTCGACGGCTCGACGCTGCTTTCCTATTCGACCTCAACGCTGCATCTGAGAAACTGGAGTAGAGGACGCGCTTACAATAGTGGCCAAGGAGAGGTTTGATCCTCTATGATTTAGAGGCGACGAAGGAGCGAGGGTGAGGCTTGGGAAGTGGCAGACTGGGGATTGATCGTAGAGGGAGGTGATAAGCGGAGGGTTGAGGCGGGGCGACCTGCAGTGGCTCCTGCAGGAAGAACCCGGAGTGAGCTGTGGTGGCACGTCTTCATGACTTCACAAAAGGGAGAAGATGTGTGGGTGCCCATAACATTTTCTGGGTGCCCAAATCAGATTTTTATTTATTTTTATTTTTATAAGTAATAGGGCAGAATGAAAGGAAAAAAGAAGAAGTTTTGAATGTCTATTAGGGGCAATAGACGTTTTGAATTGATATAATCTCTTCGTTTTTTTTTCTTTAATCAAATTTCTATTTATCTAATTTTAGGAAGATTAGTTCCCATTCTGGCGACCGAAAGTTCTATTGAGGGGCAATAGAGGTTTAGTGCCCCTCTATTGGGAGGCAATAGACGTTTATTAGGGGCAATAAACTATTCTGGCGACCTATGAAATCTTCGACCACCTCTTTGGGGACCTCCGGCAAAGTTTTCAGAATAATCCTATGGGCGGCAGCCAGTGACAGAAATCCAGCGACCGGTGATCAGATTCAAGCGAAGTTGGCTGGAATCTGGCGACAGGTGATCGGGCTCCGGCGAAGTCTCCTGTGGTTTCTCTCTCTCTCTCTCTCTAAGTAATAAATGGGTGAGGGTAAAATAGTCTAAAGTAAAAACAAAAAAATATTAATAAGGTATTAGGGAAGATTTTCTTAGAAGAATTAAAAAAAAAACTTATTAATGAGGTAAGTGGGAAAAAAAACCCTTAGAAATGAGGTAAATGGAAAAAAAATATGTAAACAAGCACTGTTTATTTCTCCTCCCATGGTACCTGTATAACGGCTAGAGTTTCAAATTTGAAATACACAGCCCACACCAAAATCAATTTCCCCTTTTCCCTTAAAAAGCCCTGAGAGCAAAACAGAGTGTGTGAAAAAGAGCGAAAAGTTTCCCCACTCCCAAACTTACCCGACCTTTCGATTCCACACCCCAAACCCCAAATCCCCAATCCTTCTAGGGTTTCAATTCACTCTCAGACTCGCCCCTTGGATCGAACCCTTAGGCTTTCAATTTCTCTCATCCTTTCTTCCCATTTCAATCTTTCCCGCCGGTCTAGGGTTTCCGATATCAAGAACCGGCAAGAATGGATCCGCTTCCGCAAGAAGTCGACGATTACATCAGAGAGTCGATTGACCACACCCTTGGCCTCCCCGTGTCCACGCAGACTCTCGAGTTGAAGCTCCGGTGCTCGGAAGCCGCGAGGCGACGGCTGCGCGACCAGTACACGGTTCTACTCGCCAAATTGAAAGAGAAGGATCAAGCTCTGGAGCGATCTAGGGTTCGTGCGTTCGCATTCGTTTTGAATTTTTAGTTTTTTTTTGGCTTGGATTGGTTGGGGTTTCTTATGTGTTTTTGGTTTCAGGCCGAGGCTTGTATGAACGCTCAGGCTTTGAGGAAGTTTGTGGAGGAGAATCAGAGACTAGCGGCGGAGTGTGCGCATCTGGTGAGCCAGTGCAACAAGTTGGAGAAGGAGTGCTCGCTCTATGATCATGACCGAGAGGCTTTGATGGATTTCGGAAACGAGGCGGACCAGAGGGCCAAGGAGGCTGAGTTTCGGGTCGAAGAGTTGGAGGATGAACTGGGAGAATTGAGGGAAGAGTTGAAGTTTTACAAGAATGAATACGAGAGGCTTTCGGTAATTCTTTCTAACTATCTTTTATTTGTGTAGTTATTAGTTTTTCATGGATTGAATGAAATTGGACTTGTTTGATTTGATTCTTTGGTAATTAGCTGTGAGAGTCATTAATTGTGCAAAGTTATTTGAGAATTGAAGTTCTGTTGTTTTTCCTTTGTGCTTGTTGAAATGATTCGTGTGGCATGCTGTTACGAAATTCATTTGTTGAATTAGAAACAATCTAAATAGTTTGGATAGTTGTGCTTCATAATCTTTTATGTGCGGCAACTCATGTTCCATTGGAAGACAGGAGGAATTGTTTGATTGCTACTTTTGCTACTTGTCTGATATTCAGATTGTAAGGTTAAAGTTATAACTCCACTAAAAACACACCCGGTGCTCTATTCTTGTTTTCTTGGCCAATTTCTTTCAAGCATTTAGATACTTATTACAGTACATTGTATGTAAACTTGGTTTGATCTTGATGGGAATAATAGTAATTAAGGCAAAGTATGAGCCCAATCAACTGAAGCCATCAAATCATACCCAAAAAAAAAAATGAAAATGTGGAGTATTCATAATTAGTTTTCTTCAATGTAGGACGTGTCTAGCCATGAATTATAAGTTCTCATGTTCTTTTGTTGCTATTGCAAAAGTTCAATGTGCATGTTTTTGCTCTAAGGGGTAGTAATAAGTTATTGCCTTATTGGTAATTGGTTTTGAAGAGATATGCCTAATGGTACCCTCTTTATCTCAATCCTTTGTAAAAACTTAACCTGTTGTCAATTATTCAAGAGAGTAAATGTGAAGCCAGTTAGGGGTATCTGCTGAACACTGTGTATAGGATTCAGAGTTTGACAACTTGCGTTATCACTCAAACTTGAGCTTTACTCCCTTCCATCTCAGTAGAGTGCTGCTAGATGTGGAATTTGGGAAGGTTATTAATATAACTGTGTGTATAAGATTGGCACTTTAACCTAACTATAAGCTTTAGTCCCTTCCATTTCAGATTCAGTGCTGCTACTGTATATATTTGGGACCAGGATTCTAATATAACTGTGTGTATAAGATTGGCACTTTAAGCTTTAGTCCCTTCCATTTCAGATTCAGTGCTGCTACTGTATATATTTGGGACCAGGATTCTAGAAAGATATATCAGTCTATAATTCTATCTCACTCTCAACAAAATTTTAGCATTTATGGAAAACTTGACCTAGTTTCTCATGAATTTTATTTTCCGATTTTTTAAAACATGAAATCAGAAGTTAATTTGATTGTCTTAATGCATGCTTTGTTGTTCTTTTTAGGAAAAATTTGAATCTAATTGCAGATTGGTTTAGAATGTAAGTCACTGAGTCCATCGTATGCCACTCATTGGTTGTATAATGATTAATGAGAGATCATGTGGAATGTATATGAAGAATATCAATCGTTATCCCACTGAACGTATTAGTGACAGATAGCAATTTCTGCATATGGGCAGTTGATTATTAGCTACAATTTACGTGACATAATATACCTGCAAATCTGGTTAAGCTATTTTGGTATTGTGTTACTAAGGTCATGTGGAACTTTTTATTACTTCATCAATCAAATAAGATTGGATTTTGTAATTGCAAAACAGGCTTAAATATCAGTAAGAATCACTTCTTAAGCATATGTTGTATTTCCTGTTGATGATGATATAGAAAAATAGGTATTATGAGTCAGGGTCTCTTTTACTGTGATTTTACGAAGGCTGATGAATATTTCTATGTTGAAGGTTGATTCATCTGCTGATGGCTCACCTGTTGAAGAGAAACTAGTGGAGTCTGTTTTAACAACATTGACCAAAGATGAGACTGGGGCGGCATGTGCATTTTTGGAGGCCAATAGCGGAAATGAGTCATGTCAAAGGTTGCTAAATATGTGGAATGGGTGAGTTTGTTTACCACTGTGCATTGTTCCTTTCTGAGTTGTTTTTGTGGCAGAGTACTGTTTTACTGCTGACATTTTGAATTGCCCAGTCTACTTTCATCTGCTGCTGATATGTGGGTGTCAATTTCTATTTTCTGAAGTCAAAGAATGCTTAAAATTTATTTTCGTTTACGTGGCAGCTTGAGGCCATCATCTCAAAAAGTTCTATCACTAGTTGCTGAGTTGAAAACACTTCAAAAGAATAATGAAACACTTGAGAAGGATAAAGAACACCTAAGGATCAATCTTCTTTCTGCTGAAGAGGAGGTGAGAAGAGCAGAACGTATTCTAATATTGATTCTTCCACTTCCATGTCAAACCTGATATAGTGTAATGAACTAATGGTATCCCATTTATATTATGATGAATGCAGGTCAAATTGCTTTTCGAAGAAAACAAAGTGTTAGATGAAGCTAACAAAAGATTACTGAAGCAGTACCGCAAGGAAAGAAACAATTCTGGTTCTGATGGAAAGCATACTGATGTATCAACTAAGGTGAGAGAAAGGGAGAAGAATAGCTTTGATTGCATGTTTTACTATGCTTTTATACTTTCCTTGGCATTTCATGTCCATGAAATTGTAGTAGGATCTAATTTTATGCATTCTCTCCTTTTGCAGTCAAACAAGCGAAAATCTAGCTCTAAGGTGATGAGCTGCAGCCCGATTCAGGGGAAGATCGATTTCAGTGACCAAGAATCAGCAAGACAACCTCTCTCACCCTTGCGTTGTAACTCCCCTAACTCAAGACTGCATAAAAAGCAATAGGAAAACTTCCGAAATAGTCTGATGTATATCTCACCTCTCATTTGTACCTTTCTCTGTACTCATCATATGGGTTGGTTGGCATAAGATTGCAGATTTTCAAATGACTAACAAAATTGTTTGTAACTTGTAAGAATCATTTGCCAAGTCTTTTTAGTGAATGGCTGGAACACATAGATTTACAGTATTATGAACGAGTACATTTTCTGTTGTACACAGTAAGAAATGGGAATGTCGTGAATTAACATTTGCATTACATGGTTACAATGGTACAGAGGCTTTAAAAGGCCATAATACTGTAAAAGGTATGAAAAATTGAAAACAGAGGCTTTAAAAGGTTTAGGTACGTATCTGAAAACAAAGGCTTTAAAAGGTTTTGTATTGACAAAAATTTAAAGGAAAACGATAGGTTTGATGGAGATGATTGAAATTGCTGGTTGATAACATGAAAACAATAGGTTTGATGATGCTGACGATACATTGGTCAAAATTTAAATACAGAAATGGTTGCAGAGGTGTTCATATTTTTTTTCAACCGATTGTTATTGTTCATTTCAAAACTCTACGAGAACAAGCCTCGGAGGTGGACAGTAATCTTGAGTCTCCGAATGATCTATGTTTCAAGTCCTTGAACTCTAGAAACGCATGTTTATGTCTCTGGACCATTGTTGAGAGTAGTTCAGATCACCTCCATAAATTTGTAAAACAAATTCACTTTTAGTTCACCAGACTTGCCACCACACTTCATATAACAGGAAATAATTGAGGGGAATCATATATGAACAGATGAATGGTCACATAAAATTATGAACAGATTATATGCTATTGGTAACGTTCGAGATCATATTGCTGTCTACATCATTGCCCTAATTATCAAATACAATTGTACTCTGGTGTGTGACTATGATGATACACACAGCTTATTTCTGTTCTCGAACTAGGAACAGATGCACTTCATTCAGTGTCTGTTCTCCAACACTACACCAAAGATGCAGTCAGAGTGTTGAAGAGTTGGCAGTAACATATATCCCTCTCACAATTCTGTGTGTACAAATATAACTGATAGTTAAACGTTGAATTTACCTAAACCGGTGCCTGATGTTGGCTTTCTCATTACCATACTCTAGGTTACAGAATTCAGGTATATGAAGTTGAAACTACTAGAGGAAGAAAACTTGAGCAGAAACGAATAATTTGGATTACTTTAGTTGCAAGATGTGATCTTGAATTGGCCAGAAGTAGATATTTCCTTTCAGTTGAGATTCACTTTGAACATGATTCATAATTTTTCGTGTTACTGAAAATGCTGCAGTACATGTACACACTACATTACAAGATCAAGTGTAACAGCCAACTAAAGAGTGAAAAACAAATGCAAAGTATTTGACTTCCTTGAAGAGAAATTACATTACAGTGTAGTATAGTAACTAGTAATTAATTACTGTGTTCAGAATAAAAAAGAAATCTACAAAGATCTCCCTAGCTAATAAAAGTTTAGTAAAAGATTCTCCTTTTGTGGAATGTGTTATAGGAAATGGATGGTCGTATAATAAGGATGGCTTATGCCAAGCCAAAAAAGAAGAAGATTGCCCCTCCTATGCCATCCAAGGACATAACATTTAATTTGGATGTGGAAAATTTGTCATACGAAGCAAGGGCTAAAGATCTCAGGGAGTTTTTTACTTCAGAGGGTACTGATATTGTTAACGCAGAAGTGGTATTCGAAGGTAATCCTAGAAGGTCCGCTGGATATGCATTTGTGAGCTTCAAGTCCAAGAAAGAGGCTGAGGCTGCCCTTGCTACTTTCCACGGGAAGGTAATTTTTCTGCTCAAAAAATGTGCTGAATCATTTGAATTTCTGTTTTTTTAATCGGGGAATACCTTATAAATTTTTAGAATTCTCAATTGCACTGCCTATTGGATCTGTGGATCGCTATTTTGAAGGAAAGAAATCACTCAGAAGTTTTTGTTTTGCAGTTGTTTATGGGAAGAAAAATTCGTGTGGCACATAGTAAACAATTTGTTAAAGTACCAACAGTTAAAGAACCAGCAGTAGAGAGTTCAGAGTCGGGTGATAATGCTACTGAACTGAGTTCTACTCCGGAGCAAGTGATAGCAGATGACAGTGATAAGAAGTGAGCTTTGGGGGAATGGAGCATCTGCATTTTCTTCACATCGTGTTTTTTAAGGTATTATCCTCTCTTTGAATTGTGTCCTGCTGGTGTGAAAATGATGTAGCTAGTTATGGTTTGTGCCAGTTTTAGCTTTGCAATATACTTTTTTTAATCAATATTCACTAATGCTAGGTCTTTGGTTGAAATGGAGTGTTCCTATTTTTTAATTTTCAATTTTTTCGGTTGCAAGAATACACATTGTACTAAAGTTCCTAATTTATGCAGTAACTGCTGAATTACTTAAACTACCTTGGATTTAGATATGCATTGTAAATTGACTGAAAAATGAATATGTAAACAAGTAGTTGCATAAATGCAGATTGCCGTGCAGATAGAACAAGAAATGGTTGACTGATATAGTGATATCCCAAAAGAAAAAGAACAAAGAGCAAAGATTGTATTGAAAACCTTTTCCTTATGGTGACTGGCAGTGATTTCTATTCATAGCCTACCTCTCATTTTTCTCTCATTTATGCCAGTCCATGCATTATTAAGCCTATCATGTTAGAATCTCTCTCCGCTTTGAGTTCCAAACTATAAACCATTCCAACAGGAAAGCCATGTGATGATGGCCCTGGTTAATGGTTTAAAATAGTACAGTCAAGAACTAGGGGTCTGGAGGAATTTTGCTTGCTAGTATAGTTGAAAGTTTTCTGTCGTGCATTTTCCTCTATTATTCTGCAGTAGATGTCAGAACTCAGAAAAACAAATCCCATACACTAAATCTTTCTTCACCTTTTCAAATATTTTTTCTTACAATGCATTCTGGTAAGTCCTTTCTTCTGTTAGCCACTTGGTTTGACATAAGTTTACCAGGTTCTTTTTCTTGTTTAACTCATTGTAAACGAGCCTGAGAAAAGAAGGGTGAACAATAAATTTCAGAACTTTGTAGAAATACCTTGTTTGTTTACTTACAAGGTATTTACCTAAACCGGTGCCTGATGTTGACTTTCTCATTACCATACTCTAGCTTTTAAGATTCACATAGTTTTTGTCCTGGTTATCTAGCTTATACATATAGTTATATCAGCATTCAGCTTTCATCATCTGTAATATTCTGTATGTATGGATAATAATTGGATATATAGAAATTTCATCTCTTTTGTCTTTTATCATGATCTCCAAGTGTATTCAATAGTTCTAAGCATCAGAAAATGGTAGAAACCTCTGTCCTAGAGTTTTACTAGTAGTATACTCATAAATGGAGCAGCATTTGCTTTATTGCAATTCAGTAGTAGCAGATAGTAATATGAAGTTTCTTGGTAGTGGCCACTAGTAGTCATAAAAGTACAATGTTGTTTTCTAATTCATGCCTTATTCGATACCTTGACCACCTGAGAATTTATAGAATTCAGGTATATGAAGTTGAAACTACTAGAGGAAGAAAACTTGAGCAGAAACGAATAATTTGGATTACTTTAGTTGCAAGATGTGATCTTGAATTGTCCAGAAGTAGATATTTCCTTTCAGTTGAGATTCACTTTGAACATGATTCATAATTTTTCGTGTTACTGAAAATGCTGCAGTACATGTACACACTACATTACAAAGATCAAGTGTAACAGCCAACTAAAGAGTGAAAAACAAATGCAAAGTATTTGACTTCCTTGAAGAGAAATTAGATTACAGTGTAGTACAGTAACTAGTAATTAATTGAACTTGGCCGCCAAAAGAAGTTGCCTCAAAACCACCACAGAGCTGCTGCTCATCTTGTTGCTGTTGTTGTTCCTCACAACTGTTGTTAGGTTCTACTTCTTGCTGCAGCACTAGTAGTGAAGAATCCAAAAACTGTTGTTGTAGTTGTTCCTCATACCATTGATCAAGAGAAGCCATAAACTGATCACTATTCAAAATGTCATCATAATCATCACCAAGCCGGTTGGAGAGAAAAGTAGGTTCTCATCCATACAGTAACCATGATCATCACATTGTGGGGGCAGTTTCTGTGTAGTGCTAAATGAGGCACTTCCCATTTGTTGCTCACACATGTTGTTTTGAACTTGAACTCTTTTCGGTTCAAGTTTTCGGTTTTTGAAAGACATTGTCTTTCTGTGATTCTCATCCTCATTAGTGTCAGCAGAACTCTTCTTCCTCTTTTTTCTTCCTCCAGCTCCTTTATCATTGACTTTGAGTCGGCACAAAGCCAGATCGGGTGCTTGGTTGATGGTGTACTCATCCATCAACCAAGCAGCATGGTGTTCAAAGCTCTTGTCTTTGTTGTTCTCGTATCTAAACTTCCTTAGTTTCCCATAAGGCTCTTCAATTCCACTGACATAGACAGGTTTAGCAGCTTCCGTCTCGCTCCAGGTGCCCCCATCGCAGCCAATTCTGCGAGAACAGCGGGAACCCAACTTCTTGACCGGGGAGAAGAAATAGATATAATCTTGATGTGGAAATTTGGAAGGCTCATAAATTCTCCAAATATCCCATGGTGGTAAACCTGTGGTGCCATATATTTCAATCTCAGGGAATGTTTGTTTTCCTCCAATTGGGGTTGGGGATTTGATTCTGTTGTAGAGATAGCTTCCCACTAAATCAGAATCAGTGGGTGGAACGTCTTCACAACACCGACATCAAGGTCTTCTAGGCTCATCATGAAACAAGAAATTGAAGAAGAAGAAGAAGAAGAAGAAGCCATGTTAATTGAATTAATGTAGAGTAGGAAACTTGCAGCGAGAGAGAGAGAGTTGATCCTCGAGATGAGAAGGAGAGTCTGGGGGACTGACTATATACAGAGGATTCGGCAACTCCTTTGCAGATTAGGATTTAGGAATGTTGATTAGGAGAATATAAGTCATTTCTGTCCTTGCTCTTCTCCGTGTTGGATTAGGATTTAGGAACGTTGATTTCCGAAACTGCCCCTGAGGAGAATATCAAGCTGGTCGAAAAGTCATTTCTGTCCTTGCTCTTCTCCGTGTTGGATTAAGATTAGAAAGTTGATTTCCGAAACTGGCCCTGATTTTTAAAGTGAGGAGAATATCAAGCTGGTCGAAAAGTCATTTCTGTCCTTGCTCTTCTCTGTGTTGGATGATCGGGTTTGGGTTCCATCAAGATCTTGTTGTGCTTGTTTTGTTTTTGATGTGTGAATCTTAATATGCAGAGATGAGTTTCGGCAGAGAAGAAAAAGACTGAAGAATTTATGGGGAAGATCGATCATCTTATCTTGGCTACGGAAAATCCTGGTGGGTTCATAAATGGCAAGTGGGAAGGCAACTGGCCCAGTTATCTCTACAAGAGCCTGAGTGAATTTATTGGCTTTGAATATAGACCCAAGAGAGAAAATGGCCAGAAGCAAATGTTCACTGTTAGATCAGTGAGCAGAGCAGTCAAGGCAATCCTAGCTCACCCAATGGTCCTGTGGGGGTGGTGTTGTAAGTTTCCTTTATCTCAATATGGGTTGTTGATTTTCAATATGTGTGTGCTTCTTGAATTTGTTATCTACTGTTTGCCTGCATAGACTGTTGAAAGTTTGAAACTTTCGAAATGTGAGATCATGGTTAGCAGAAAGTGTATCTCTTACTTGAAGCAGGCTCGAACCACCTCTGTTCTTAGTGTCTTATGATCTTTGCTCTGAGAAAGTTTAGGCTAAATGAAGAAACTTGGATACTAATTTGTCAAATATATACAGGTCTTTGTATTAGTTGAATTGTCGACTGGCCTAACTTTTGTATATGGTGTGTGGTGAGGCAAGGTGTGCCGTGAGAGTGCATTGAAGGGTATCAGTTGTGAGTGTGTTGAAGACGTAATCCTGAAATGTTGTTGCTTTGTTTCAGGGGGGTGAACTCGACTCATGAAATTCAGTCTGATGATGATTACCAAGTGGGTCAGGGAAGGGCATTTGCAAGTGGTCGAAGAAAAACTAAGATTGTCTGTACAATTGGTCCTTCCACAAGCTCACGTGAAATGATATGGAAACTTGCAGAAACTGGGATGAATGTAGTGCGTTTGAAAATGTCTCATGGGGACCATACGTCGCACCAGAAAACTATTGATCTTGTCAAAGAATACAACTCTCAATTCAAAGACAAGGTTATAGCCATAATAGTGATAATACTGGACACCAAGGTACATTCACATTACATTTTTCTCTCGTTCTTTACCTGCTCATATCGTAATGAGCTTGTAGTTAGGAGCTCAGGGTCTTTAGTATATCATCTTTATTCTTCTACCTCTATTTTGGTTCTTATACAAATTTTTAGGTTATAGTTGTTATATGATTTTTTGTTCTTCATGTAGGGTCCTGAGGTTAGGAGTGGAGATGTACCACAACCAATTCTGCTTACAGAGGGACAAGAGCTTAACTTTACAATTAGAAGAGGAGTTAGCACCAAAGATACCGTCAGTGTAAACTATGATGACTTTGTGAATGATGTGGAGGTTTGAGACATAGTTCTGGTTGATGGTAAGTAGTATCTTGTGGGTGCTAAATTGGTAGATGCATGAGTTAATTTGGTTTGCATGTCATCTAAGTTAATTGATATGGTCTTGTTGTAAGCATGTAGCTGAAGTTTTAGAAATATGGAAAGTTAAATGTTGACTCTTTTGAGTAATTTCGTACAAGAGATTGAATGCCCTTGTTTTGTGCATGCGGTTTGGTGGATTCTAGAACTCTGTCATTGGGATGAGATTGAAGAACGTATTGATTTATTTCTGTGATCAACTTTGATGGTTAAGAATAAGCCAGACTATAGAGTTAGACTAGTTCTTTTAGTGTGCTGGTGTTTGTTAACCTAAAGTAGCTGGGACATTGTTTAGGCAAATAAGTACCTGATCTATTCCAGATTGTGAGTCTGACATCATAGCATGCCGTTATCTAACAAGAGAATAAATCTGTACTTACGTGTATATATGTCTTATACTTGATGTACTGAGTTCGTTATTTTACCAGAAAAGTACCCAAAACCAACTCTGATTTTTTCTATATGTTAAGAACCATTTTATCCAATTTTGATGAAGTGCTTTTTCCCACAAACCAATTTGCTCCTCCAACCCCATTTTATTCCCACAAACCAATTTGCTCCTCCACCTCCTGCTGATGAGCAACAACGTCCAATTTCACTGGCACCTGACCGAGTACATGAAAATCAAATGGACCCGAGGATTTTGGAGATGTAGGATTCTTTTGAGGCCATCCGCGCAAGGCAATCCTCATTCAGGGCTTTTAAGATCCGGTTACTGAATCGGCCTCGAGTCCATTGAAGTTTGGGTCGTTACCTGCGGGATCCGTCACTCTTACAGTAGCTAATGGTTCGTCATCAACGTTGTCGGCGTCATCGAGAGGTATACCGATTTCTGAAAAACCCAACTTAAAACTTAGTCCTCATGAAGTTACTTTGGGCTTGAATAAGAATTTTACCACTGCTTTTGTTAATGGAAATCATAGTGAGCACACTACTACAGCGGTGATGACTGAAGAACTTGTGTTAAATGTTGATAAAAATATTGCTACAGGTTTTACTGGAGTGAAATTTTCTGATAGTTACGGTAGTGATGTTGCCACCAGTATAGTGTGGAGGAATGATGCTCAAACACATTGCTTTCAACATACTAGCTTTAGAGATGGTTCTTCTGCAGGGTATGGGGAACTGGTATCCCATAATCATAATTCAGTTGGAAATATAAGAGTCGATTTCCATGAGAGAGAGGAAAAAGAACTTGAAGATGCCTATGGTGAAGATGATAATGAGGATGAAGGGGAAAATAATAGTACAGAGAGTTATGTTGACGGTGAAAGTTATAGTGATGATTTTCAGAGCGTTGATGGGCAAATTGTGACAGATTCAGATGAAGAAGTGATTACTGATGATGAAGGAAGCAGACTATGAATTAAAAAAGAGGCATTGCTGGAAACTATGTACCAGTCCAAGGACCCCAAGAGCTTTGATGAGGCGGAGATGTTGGAGAATCTGTTCAATTGTTTGTGTGGTTTGTTGATGCCATTGGAGAACAGGGACATTAATGCTGAATCAAGGAAGAAACAAGTAGACGAGATGTTGGTGATAGTTCCCTCGGTGCTGTTTCTTTGGAACCATTGAAACTCACTAAGTTTGCAAAACAAGTCGCTGAGCAGCTATTTGGCAGAGCTGATATACTGGAACTAATTGCAGTGTATGAAATTTTTATCAGTGCATCTGTCCTAGTTGGAACTCATGATCAATTATTCTCATATTACAAATCAAGCCTCATGAAGCATCTTAGGGAATTGGCTCACATCTTTGACATTAAGGGTCAAATGGAGATGACAAATAAACTTTGCGAGAAATTGCTAAAGCAGAAGGATCAGCATCGTGACATTGCCAGCATAGCTATGAAGGCTATGGTTGCTGAAGTTTCTACTCAATCACTTGCACAGTCTATTCTTGGGTCTATTTTACCGCAGTTGATAAAAGGAAGTACTGCCCGGGGAATGAACACAGAGATAAAATGTGAATGTCCTGATATCTTATGTTATGCCCTTCATAAGTTTGGCGATATTATGGCAACCGACCATGAGCTGTTGTTAGGTGCTCTCTTGTCTCAGTTGAGCTCCAATCAGAAAAACGTGGGGAAGAAAAGTGTGTCATGCATCGCATCACTTGCTTCAAGCTTGTCAGATGATTTGTTGGCAAAAGCTACTGTTAGAGTTGTTCAGCACTTGAGCAATAAAGGCACAAAATATAAAATGACTCAAACCTCTTTGTCTCAGGTATTCACTACTTTGAATTTCAATTATCAAGATGTTAGAAGAGCTTTTGAGAGTTTCTTGTCTGCTATGATTAATATCTATAACCATAGTCTCTTGAACTCTAAAGTTGAAGAAGAAAATTGGTCTCGTGATGATAGGATTGAGAAAATGAATGGGGATGTCGATAAATTGTTTGACAACTAGTCAACTGGAGAAACTACTCTTGATAGTTTTCTAGTTGCTACTGGGTTGGCTTATGAAGTTATGATACTGATTTAATTGATATGGCACCGCTTGGTAGTTCTGAAATGGTTAATAGGGGGTTAAATAATAGACAGATTTTTACTTCCTTGTCATTGATGGAAATATTACTGTCCCGGGTGTTTAGAGTGGAAACTGATGAGAAAAATCAAGTATCTGTACGTCGATGGCTTATTTGTTGCTTATTACTCTGTGATTGCAAAAAGAAAGTTCCTACACTGGCTGGTAATCTGTACAGCTGGTTGAATGGTGATATTCTTTGTTTACTTCTTGAGAACAAATCGGAGAAAATGAGTTTGTTGTTTGCTGAAAAGTTTGAGAAGATGGAAGGTAATGCTAGAATGATGTTCGTTGACATTTGGGGAAGATGGAAATCTATAGTAATTGCTGCAATTAAGTACTGTACCGAAGATGATTCTATGTTCAAGGACAACCAAGGAACACCGGAGCTGCCTGATGGCCTTGTTTATTTTAGAACAACTCTTGTTGAGCTGTTAGTGGATAATTGTCAGCTTTTAAGATCTACTACATTTGTGCAGAAGTGTTTCTCTCGTGGTTGGGCCTCTGCAATTGCACCAATCTTGGAAGGATGTGGAAATCAAGTTATTTGCTCTTAATGTGGTCGTGGAGGTAATCCTACAGAAAAGCCAAATCTTTGATTTCTTGGTCATTATCCTGTTGATGGTTTGGTCCATTAGGCCTTTGGATGAACTGAAGGGTAGTATGTGCACTCTACATAGATCTCTTGCAGACGTTGTTGACTCCTATTCTATGTGGATCTCTGTTTTTCAAACAATTGCTAGACCCTTGTTGTTATTTCTTGCTGCCGGAATATCAGAAACCTTATCCTCGAGTTCTTATGCATCTGCATGGCGTAAAATTTTTGAAGATGCCTCTGCAGTGATGTATGAACCTTCAAATTTGGAGATATTGATGGGGATAGGAGAGGGTCTCGAGAACATTCATTTACCTTTGGAAGATGAGGAAGAAGTTGTTAGTGCAGTTAGTCTGATCTGTGGTTCTATTTATAACAAAGAATTAATGAGAAACCTATTGGCTAGAGTGCTTTCTTCTAGCTTTGAAGCTATTGGGAAATTTGTTGATAACAATCATTGCCTCCGACAAAAACCTGCCACCTATACACAAATTTTGAATGCTGGTGCTGGAGTGATTTACAGGATGGGAACTGTATTCAACCATCTTGTAACATCAGGGCAGAGTGCATATTCTGGAGATAGTTGTATGCTTGTGCTATTGCATGTGTTTTGGCCAATGCTAGATAAACTTTTCAGGTCTGACCACATGGAAAATGATGGGAAGAAAAAAATATTTGTGCAAGAGATCTACGGAAAATGTGCTGCACTTGCAATTATTCCAATAGATTCAGAAGAAGATGAACAACCATTGTTTCTCAATTTCGTTTTGCAGGTCCTTGATTTCTCTACTTATTTAGATGATAATCTTGACACCTTAGCCCATGATCTTGGTGGCAATAGCCTTGCTGCTCTTCATTGCATTGACACCACTGTTGTTGAGATGTTGAACACAAGTGTTGTTGGTTGGCTTCATCTTATTCTCTGCTTATTAACTCATGGTGAGCCAGCATTCTTGTGTTTTTCCTTGGTCACTTGTGATTCATTGTCGGAGCAACTAAATTACTATCATAAGACTCTTGGAGAATTGGCAGGATTGAATGATTGGAAAAGGAGTCGTGGATATCATGTTGTTCTCAGTCTTCAACACTTGAAGATTCACCTCTTTGTGTTTACTGCTTGGCCTAGAGCTATTATTGTTGCTGTGCTTGCAATTCTCATATTTGAGCTTGAGGTCAAGCTTCAAGTGAAGAGGGGTGGAGTTGTTAGGACCCCAATTCCTATTGGGCTTACTATGACTACCCAGCCCATCCTTATGACCCGTTACTGATTTATGCAAGCTGACGGTGTCATTTTGGTCTAGTGATGAGTTGATTGTAAGGGACTACATAGCTCAGTTTCTCATCTGTATTGGTAGGCTTGAAATGAATGAAGTTTAGTTTTACTTTTCTCTACAATTTCCATTTCTTATTAGTTTAGGGTCCTATTATCTGATTTGTGGTTTTCTTCTCTATTGGTTTTCAATGAAGTAGACGATAGTAAGGTTTCCTTGATGGATTGTAGTTTTCATGTCAGAGTGTTGTAGTTACGGATGAATTTTTGTTATTTGGTGAATTGATTTGATTTGTATGGTTTTGGCTTTAGATTAGATTAGTTGTGAATGATCTGTATGGTTTTGTGTTTTGATAACTATCAATTAGTTTTTCAATGATTCAGATTGATATATTGTGTTGACCCATTCATCTGTTGTTTGATAATGATTTGCATGTGTGTTGCAAAATTGTTGGTTTATTTTTTTTATTTTCTTTGATGGTTGTATACTTTGGGTGTTCAATGCCCTTAGTCAGATAAGAGAGTTGTAATTAATCAAAACACATATTACTACACCAGGAAGCAACGTCCTTAGTCGTGCTAATTCCTTGATTTCATTCCATCTATATAAGGCTGGAATTGGTATTAGTCTTCCTGTTGTTTTTGCATTTAAGTCTTCAACTTTATAATTCTATGTCCAGTTCTATATTAATTTGATAGAAATGATGATATTTGTAAGAGTACTATCATCTTCAATATCCATGGTATCCTTGATATTTCTCAACGTGTGCCTGCAATAGGTGTAATTCTTTTCTGATATTTCATGTAGTATTTTTATGTAAGTTTCCTTATAATTTCTCTAATGTCACAATGATATAGCTGTATTTTCAGACTCTTGATATCTCAGTTACCATTAATATTCAAAAAACCTTCTTGTTACATTGATAACTGAAGGTTGACCATGAATTATAAATGTAACATAAGATATGATGGATATATATATACAGCCCTTCTTGGCTGTGGACGTCCGCACTTTTTGCTTAGGTGCGGATTTCCGGTTTGTACCCACTTTCCGATCACATTTTCACATCTTAACTGTTCAGTTTTTAGGTCCTAATGTATAGATCACCTCTACAAAATTTCAGCCAATTTGGTGATCATTAAGGCATTCAAAACTGCAAATTACAACAATATATACGAATGGTTCCGGTTCGACAGATTCGGTTCGTTCGTGTAAATTGCAGTTTTGGATGCCTTAACGATCACCAAATTGGCTGAAATTTTGCCGAGGTGATCTATACATTAGGACCTAAAAACTGAACGGTTAAGATGTGAATGTGTGATCGAAAAGTAGAGAAAAACACAAAATCCGTACATTTTTGCTTAGGTGCGGATATCCGCACCTGAGCAAGGTTCTATCTATATATATATATATATATATATATATATATATATATATATATATATATACATTTGATTGGCTGTTATATCTATTGAAGGGTCTTGAAGAGAAGACACATAGCAGCCTGAAGAAGTTGTATGTTATGTGATTTGTTTAAGTATGCAACCTATGAAAATTGAATAATCAAAGATCAGATCATTGAACTGTATACAGCATATATTACACAGACTATACGTTTGTCTGTAAATGCATGCATCAAACATGTGAATGCAGACGTACGTGTATATTAGTCATGGTAATCTTTGAATAAAGTGCAGTTAGTTCACTACAAGAGAAAATGTCATCGGCGACAACCCAAAATTGTCGTAAAAAGTCTAAATTTCTCGTTGAATTGAAAATGCGACAACTTTGGATTATCGCAACCAGTTGTCGCCTTATGTGTTTTACTGATTGTGAAAAGCGACGAAATTACATGGTTGTCGCTTTTTTAATATGCGACGCAATCGGTTTCTCGCATATCAGAAATTGTGAGACACACAAGTGTGTTACCAAAAACTATATGTGAGACTTTATATTTGTTAATCTTTGTAATATACGAGACTTCGCTTACGTCGCATATTCCATTTGCGAGGCTTGTATATTAGTCGTATTTTCAATATGCGATGCAATTCATTCCACACATATGACATCTTGCGAGACACGCAAGTGCGTTACAAAATGCTATATGCTATAATTTATATTTGTTACAATTTCTAATATATGAGGCTTCGTTTACGTTGCATATTTCATCTGTAAGGCTTATATGTTTGATCAAAAATTTATAAGTGAGACTTTTTTTTTGTTGTAAAAAATAACTGCAAGGTTTTATTTTTGTTGCATATATTAATATGTGACACATACGTATTTGTTGTAGAAAATTATATGCGAGACTTCTTGTCTGTCGCGTATAATTTCGTCGAGGAACCAATTACCTCGCATATTGAGAAAACGACAACTGTGTAATTTCGACACTTTTGACAATCAGTAAAACAAATTAAGCGACAATCAGTTGCGACAACTCAAAGACGTCGCATTTTCAATTAAGCGAGAAATTTAGACTTTTTACTACAACTTTGACTTTTGTATGCGAGGTTTCATATCGTTGCAAAATATAATTACGAGGCTTTGTTTATGTTGTATCTAATAATTTGCAATGCATATATTATTGTTTATTACATTAGTTCTTCTTAAGAAGTAGTATACCTACAGTGAGCAAAAAAGGATTTATTGGTAGAAAAAAAAAAATTATCATTGATAATAATAAGAATACAAGAGTAAGAGAATGGGACATAAAGCCTAAACTTCTCCTAGCAGAAGAAAAAACAAAAGAACAAAATGCAACTACTAAATTAATACAAGAACTATATCAGAGCTAGCCCATACGAATATCAAAAATCACTTGGGCACCAAAGAGATGAGTAGCATTCAACAACTGAAAAAGAAGCCAACGAAACCAGTAGATCGAAAGCCACATCAACATATTGCTTGATAAGAAAAGAAAATAACTCATGCTTCTAACTAAAAACTGAACTGTACGTCTTTGAAGTAGCTACTAAACTGCAACAAATAAAAACCAAGTAGTAGCAATTAAACCAAAGGAAAAACAGTTTATCCAGAATCTTAAATAATAAAAAGAAAAAAATAATCCAAAACATCTGTGAAATTCTAATGGGTAGTTGGTATAGGTTTGTGGGCAGAGTTGCTTTTGGATTGATCAGACCCTATTAATCCTGAGTTACTCTCAAATCCCAACGACATGTCGGATGAGGATCCAATGCCATGATTGTACATAAAAAATGCTGGTTGTGAGGGTACTGGGAGATCAACAGAGTTGCTGGTAAGCATTTGAATAACTAGAGCCATAGTTGGCCTATCAGCTATACTTTGCTGCACACACAACAGTCCGATGTGAATGCATCTCATTATTTCCGGCCTTGAACCGGTTCTCAACATGGGATCTATCAAGTTTGAAGATATCCCTTCCTTCCAACTATTCCATGCCTGCATAATTTTGAATTTATATGAACAAAAATCAAATTAAATTAATTTAATGTATCTTTTTTTTTTTTCTAGCAATTGCAATTATGTATATGCTCCCATACTTCAGAGAAATAATTATACTTACATAGCCCAGAAGATCCTCCAATTTTCCTTCGTGACGAAATGAACTATTTTTCTGTCCGCTTATTATCTCCAAGACCAACACACCAAAGCTATAGACATCAGACTTCACAGAAAAGTGTCCACGTATAACATACTCCGGTGCCATGTATCCACTGCACATCAAGAACAATATTGTTGACTTTAATTAACAAGGACGAACATGGTTATGCTGGAATTAGATTATTTCCTTGCTTGTTCTTTAGTTGTCAAATTACAAAAACTTAGCATAAACTCAATTTTAAACGCTGTAGTACTTACTAGGTTCCCACAACTCGACTGGTTTCAGCTTGTGTTTGATCGATATTAAACAATCTTGCCATGCCAAAATCAGCAATCTTGGGATTCAATTCTGCATCTAATAGAATATTACTGGCTTTGAGATCACGGTGGATAATTCTAAGACGAGAATCTTCATGAAGGTAAAGGAGCCCTCGCCCAATGCCTACTATGATTTTGTAACGAGTTTCCCAATTCAAATCTGCACGCTTGACTGGATCTGCAGATTCAATTATGCAAGAAAAAAATTATTTTAATGAGGAGTAATTTTGCTTGGTTATACTACTCCTAGGCATAACATTTGGTGTACAGATCCATCAAAGCATTCAACCATACCAAATATGAAATGATCGAGACTTGCGTTTGGGACAAACTCATAGACAAGAAGTCTTTCATTTCTTTCCAGACAGAAACCAAGGAGCCTAACCAAGTTCCGGTGTTGAAGCTTGGCCACTAAGATCACCTCATTTTTAAATTCAATGTCTCCTTGTGCAGAATCTTTAGAAAGTCTTTTCACTGCTATATCTTCTTCGTTCCAAAGCCTACCCTGCAGTGAGGAATAAGAGTCTAAAAATTAAATTATTGCTCACTTAGGGGCGCACATGTAGACTTGACATTCTCGCTTATGTTACGTTTGAGGTGTCATTACCTTGTAAACAGCACCAAATCCGCCTCGCCCAAGTGTATTTGCTTCAGAAAAGTTATTTGTAGCAACTCTAATGGAGTCAAAGTCAAATTGCAAGGTTTCTGTGCTCATTTGATCTGCTTCTTGGTATAATAAACAGTTCAACAAAAATCAAATACTGTAAGTTCATTACCTGCTTTGAAGGAAATTAAAAGTTCTAGTTGTGTCACTGTATGTACGGTTGAATCTAGGTACTTAATTATATCAGTAGAGAGTTAATCACCGTATTCATTTAGCTTAAGGAGAAGTAATTAAACATGCACAAATTACCTTCAAAATTTTCCTTTGTCTTCCTAACTAAACTCAAATAAATCGATATGGATACAACCAGTACCCCTAGAGGAACAACAATTGTCACAGTGATGATGACTTTTCTTCGAGATGTATTACTCTTCTTCTTTCCTGCAAAAATCAAGAATCCTCTCTACTCAACTCAAAGCATTCTGTGGCTAAATTTTCAAGCAGCAAAGGGATCCAGAGGGTTAAGGAAACTAGTTTTAGCTAGATCAGATAATTAAACGAAGAATAATAACTAGTTTTCCCAATTATAAAGAAACTAAAGGAAAGCAAACAATATATCAGGAGCTGCGACATAGATATGGTGACAAAATAAATGGTGTATGAAATTATGAATAGGGAATATACCTGACAGCAGTGAAGGAGGAGAGGCCGGTGTTGCTAATGGTGGCGAAGGTGTGGGTGCCACAGCTGCAATGTCAAAAAATGCGTAAATTTCATACCTTAAGTGACAGCTGGGTGCAATAACTCTCCCACCAAATTTCCCCAAACAACATACTGGGAAGTCTGCTAAAGTTGACTTTAAGCACTCAGTGCATTCTTGGGCTGACAAATCTGGAGTGCACTGTGCGAGTCCATATATTGTTACATTGGCGGCGCTTGTGTTTTGCCAGCCTACAGCGAACTTACGATCAGTACCTCCTTCAGCAGCTTGACTAGACAGTCTTTCCAACAAGGGCTGAAGCTTTTGGTTGAACTCCTCCACAAGTGTTGACGACACGTTTTCTGTGTTCCACATATAGAAAGCAGGAGATAATGCCAGCTTCCCATACATGGATTGATTCGAGTAGCGTAGCATGCAATCGTCGTACCACCCAATGGCCTCCTTCTGAACAGGACAGGCCGCCGTGAGACGATATCTGGCGTCGCTGAGGCAACTACCGCAGTTGACGGCCTCAACATCTCCTCTACAGAGGCCGAGTGCATAAACTTCGTCCGAGTTTTCTCCAACGGAGGAGTTGGAGTTGTAAAAGCCGTAGCCGTTACGGTTGCTGGAAGAGAAGAGAGAGAGGAGAAGATTGTCGAGGTTTGTCTTATAAGGGCTACCAGCGGTATAGTTACCTGTCTCGTTTATACAGAAGTTGTACAGGAAAGGCGGTTGATCAAGGGCTTGAGCTACGAGCAACACAAGTTGTATCAATGAAAGAAACAATCTAAAGCTTGATGATTTCATATTTCATTATTTTGCTTGCCGGCCTCCGATAAACAAAGAAAGAAAACATCATTATACATTTGTATACCTTGAATTTGACGAGGTCGGATCCTCTCCTTGGCTACTCCCCATCCTTGTTCGTCCTTTACTTTTTATTTCAACCGTTGATTTCAACATCCCATGGTCCATAATGATCCACGTCAGAAAAAAGCACTTAAAGGCCCAATATTTGACTTTTCCAATACTGACGACGTTTCTAGCCGTCATCTTCTCTTTCTTAATCCCATTCTTCTTCTTCTCCCTTCTCTCTGCTCAGTTTTCTTCTGTAACTATCTTTTGGTCTATTTATTTTTCAAATATGAATAAATTGATGGAATTTGAAAAAATCCTCAAAATCAAGAATCTCTCATGAACCTTCGTTGGACACTTGAATTTCAAGGTTGCATTAGAAAAATGGAGCTCAGTGATAGATCTTGGAATCAAAGGGAAAAGTCAGCGATTTGTATCGCGAGGTGGTGAGTCGCAATCTAAGGAAATCTGCTCTCTTAACTTTGTTACATCTTTTTTTTTTTTTTTCGGTCTGAAAATTTGAAGACACTTAATCAAATTCATTATGTGATTAAACCATTGATTGCTACGGGAGTGGTTCAGGAACAAAAGCATCAATTTTCCAACTTACTACCAGACGCAAATAGTCCTGGCAAGAAACTTCTAAGGTCTCGCCGCCACGGTTGACCACATCATTGCCTTCCTTAGTTTTGGTCCCTCTCAATGTGTTTTTTCTCTGGGCCGTGCCGGGGCCACCTTTGCCTTATGTGATGCCCGGGGGTGGGTGAAAATAGGTTAGAGAATGAAAACTAAAACAACATTAGCACATTTAATAGAAATTCTCATAAATAAAGTTTGACTTCCTCTTAGCCAGGAAGACAAATCTGGAATGTGAAATAGTTTTCTATTCTATTAAATTGTCGTGTTTGGTTAAGTCTGGAAAGGAAAATAAATGAGTTGACCGGAGTTCCATTCCATAAAAGAGGCGGAATAGAAATACCATCTAGGGTGTGGTATTTCAATTCCTTCACTCAATGAAATTGAAAATTTATTTGTTTAGCCCCTCATAAAATCTGATCAATTATTCTTATCTCCACTCATTCATTTTTAATTTTTCATATTTAATTCGATTGGACATTATTGGAAAATCATTAACAAATTAATTCTCTCAAACCATTTTCTAATCTCAAGTCTTGAATTCTTCCAAATACCACTAATAAAAATGCTAAATCAATTCCATTCCATCATTCAAAGGAAAATTAGTACAATTTCTTTTCCCACTATAATATTAACGGTCAATCAAACGGGGCCTCAATTTTCCAACTTGCTACAGGAGTGATTCAGGTCTCGCCGCCACGGTTGACCACATGCCTAATAATGGTTTCACTAGTTCACTATATAGAGGCGGAAGAGGATCCTCTCCTAAGCATATTTCTCTCCTACCTACCTAAACTTTGGAAGAGATTAAAACACGTGTCAAATTTGCATATCCAACGGTATACAAGACTACAATAAAGGTAGTTTGTCTTTTTCATTCTTTATCTTATTCTTCTCTTCCTTCCACCCTGCCGAACCAAAGTGCTGATCTCTTCTCTCTCTCTCTCTCTCTCTCTCTCTCTCTCTCTCTAACATGACTTTTACTTCTTCACCAATACATACAACAACTGCAATCAAGTGGTTTTCATTAAATTTGATTTTCTGAAAATAAAATAAAAAGATCAAATTGATGGGTATATGTATATGGTTGATACCAGATCCTCTTTCTATGGGTATATACAAGGAAGACCAAATTGATAGCATCATTCATGGACTCTCTCTCTCTCTTCCCTCTGTTCTTCTTTTACTTCACTCATCACCAATGCATATAACAATTTATCAAGTGGGTTCCAAAGAAATTTGATATGGAACTAATTTGATTTTCTGAAAACAAAAGAGAGACCAAATTAATGGATGTGGTTGATCCCTTGCAATGCTGTGATTCTCTGCTTGGAACTCTCTCTCTTTCTCTCTCTATGCCAGTCTAACTAGTGACCAGATGACTTTGAGAGCTAATCAAAGCCACCAAGCCACATGGGGACCAGCGATCCCTTGCAATGCTTGAAGAGAGGAAGAAACCCAGGTATTAGTTATTTAATGAAATTTTATAGGGAAGAAACCCATCAGTGGGACACCTAGCCCCAGAAATTGAACCCATCAATCGAATCCCTGATTCCTAACCAATCTCGTTTCATCAACTCAATCACAACCAATCCTAGAAGAAAATATAGCAACCACCAAAATCCATAAGGAATAGTCAAAAACTTAACAGAGAGAGAGTGATTTAATTGCTAGTGTTGAGGAGAGAGAGAGAGTCTTTTCTGCTTAGAACTGCTATTGCGACGGGTGGTGGTGATGAGGACAAAGCCAGGGGAGGATTGGGACTTGGCGTCAGCGAGGGCGGAGAGGAGGGTGGAGATGACAAGGAGGCCGAGGCGAGGAAGAGATTCTCTAAGCGAAATGTTGTTGAGGAGAGTCTGTATTGGATTTTGATGTCAAGACTACGTGGCACTATGTAAAACATTAGATATTGTTTTTACATGTGTCATTACATGGTTGAAAGCTCAGGTAGGTTAGGAGAGAAATATGCTTAGGAGAGGATCCTCTCCCATATAGAGGCGTGCTTAGTTTTGGTCCCTCCCAATGTTTTTTGTCTTTGGGCCGGGGCTACCTTAGCCTTATGAGTTATGACTGACCAATATTTCAATCTAATCTAATTAAAGTGAGCGGCCATGTGATTTGCATAATCTTCTGAGTTCTGACTGAGCTGGACTAAATTAGTTCTTGGTTCCTAGTTCATGGATTAACTTCAACAGTGAAAACTTTCCATTGTCACATTAATGATGAAGTTTCAAAATTTATTACTTATTTCCTGCAAAAATCAGGAATATCTTCTGTACTTGAATTGAAGGCATTTTGTGATTGAACTTTTCAATTAGGTTGTATTAACAAGTCAAAAGAAATTAAAATAAGTAACAGCTTAGCATGTAGGAATATAAGAATAATAAACATTCCTGTCTCAAAACAAAGTCACAAAGTAAATGATACTCGCAACGAAAACAAGGGATGTTGCTCCTTAATTAGTCAAGCTAAGTTATTGTTAATGTCTCTCTAAAGCTAATTGATAGGAAAATTACATATCAATAGTAAATAACAAAATAAAATAAAGGGATAATGATAAAAAAATGTCATTTTGAAGTGTCTTATTGTTAATGTCTAAGATTTAGCGGTAGCTAAACCTTGGTTAACGCTGGTCCGGTGGGCGGACCGCTACTTGTGGTATTCTCAGAATTTCCGCTACCTGTCAAGTAAAATATAGAGGGCGTCAGAGAGAGACCGCGTTGGGCGGTCTTCTCTTCTCCGATGCCTAAGTTAGTCAATGTATTTATGTTGACAAAGTAACAGTAGGTAATAGTAAATGCGTAATTAATGAGGAGAGAGGAGAGAACCTTTTATAGGTGAGGAGGGAGCTGATCTTCTCCATGTTTTCGATGTGGCACTGATATGCTTCAGTTCCCAGCTTCTGGAGCTTCTGATGCTGTCTTGGCGTGGCGCGTAGCGGCACGTCAGCGGTGATCTGGGGGTAAGCCAGGGCTCAGGCGGTAGCCCGCTTGGCTGTGTTCCCGTAGGTCGCTCCTTTGGCGGGAGTTGGTACCGTTAGCGGTAGTATGAGCGTGGCTCATTATAGCTAATTATGCTTGCAAATGCTTATGTAAGTACAAGTCCCCCAAGTCCCCAGTCAAGGAGGGCAATCTTGGTTGGGGAGTTGCCTAGCGGTTCGAAGCGTTACTTCCGCCAGACTTGCAAAAGCATAATTAGCGTCAGTGCGTTGTCAACCATGGACTTACTGAACAAACGCTTTATACCCTTTCGGGTGGGCCCCTGCTAGGCTCCCCAGGGAGTCCCCCACTCCCCGGCTAAGATAGACCTCCGTTTGACCGATGTATTGTTTGTTGAGGGGAGCTGCGCTGAGCAGAAGGTGTTGGGTAGCGAACCCAATCTTTGATACCCAAGTGGCGGGGGTCAACATACCTGATCAGGGCTGTCGAAGACTGTGTTGACGCGTCCCCTTACTTGTCCCGGAGGACCTTGGTTTGACTGCAACGCCGCGTAGCGGTTGTTGTCAGAGTGAGGCGTTGCCTCGGGAATCGCCGTTGGCGGAAATCCCTCTGCTGATAGTAAATGGCAAGTAGTGTAGCGGGGGCCTGCCTGTTGGTAGACCAGCAAGCGGTGTTGCGCTCAGCGGAGGTTGTCGTGCTTGCCAGATAAGGGAGAAGTTCCGCTAGCGGAGTTGCGCTTAGCGGGGACTCTCGCTTGCAAGATGAAAAGGTAGAAGTTCCGCTAGCGGAGTTGCGCTTAGCGGAGACTATCTCGCTTGCAAGATGAAGAGGGAGAAGTTCCGCTAGCGGAGTTGCCCTTAATGGAGACTATCTCGCTTGCAAGATGAAGAGGGAGAAGTTCCGCTAGCGGAGTTGCGCTTAGCGGAGACTATCTCGCTTGCAAGATGAAGAGGGAGAAGTTCTGCTAGCGGAGTTGCTCTTAGCGGAGACTATCTCACTCGCAAGATGAAGAGGGAGAAGTTCCGCTAGTGGGGTTGCGCTAAGCAGAAACTATCTCGCTTGTAAGTTGCAGAGGGAGAAGTTCCGCTAGCGGAGTTGCGCTTAGCGGAGACTCTCGACGATTGGTATTCTTCCTCTTCAATGGTTACTTCGGGTAGACGCTTCCTCTGATGGCTTCCGACACGTGGCCGTCATGTATTGGGTTAGCGTGTGGGATAACGGCTCCTCAGCACGCCCATCCCTTCGCCATTAATGCGAGTAATTATAGATTTTGTAATCGAGGTGACGCCTCGGTTAATCCGGAGAGTAAGTGCGTTCGTGGGACACATGTACGGCTGTGGTGCAATGTCGTTTTTTGGAGGATGGCTTGGATTTGTTTGATGTTGACATAAAAGAGAGGGAAGTCAGTGGTTTTGACATTATCTTCACTTCAAAACCCAACTCCTCGTCGTCTTGGAGCCTTGTTTTATGATATTCTCTGATATTCGAGGAGTGTCCTCTACAAATCGAGTGATCGCATCGTTGGGTGAAAGATAGATTCCTGGAAGTGAAGACATACATTCCGAACGCCCCAGATCTCCCATATCAACAGGTTAGTGATTCGAGTTGTTCTGTTTCATTGTTTTCTGCCAGTTTTTTGGTTTTGTCGTTTTGAGGTATTTTCTGCCACTCTCCGGTGTATCTAAGGGTCTAGAGTTGTGTTTGGGGGGGGGGGGGGGGGGGGGGGGGTGGGTTTTAGGTGTTTGACAGAGGAATGAGGTTTCTTGCCCTGCTAGATGGTCGAATCTGGGTTGGAGTGTGTGCGTTTTGTTCTTGTTTTGGCACTTTCTGGGTTTTCTGGGTATAGGTGTTCTTGATGTTCTTGGGTGAAAATAGAGATAAGGGTGAGTTTAGATCCTGTTGGAACTGACTGGTTTGGGTTTTAGGGTTTGTGATGGCTAGCGTCGTAGAGATCTCGAGCAGTGAGGATTCCGGGTCTGACGTGTCGCTCAACGTGGCGGATAGGATGTTTATTGACTCGTTGCGTCCATCTGCCCCTGCAGGAACTTCACTGTCCGAATCGCTAGACATCGTGCCGCTACAGACCATACCCTGGGAGGTTGCAATGGGTCGTGCCGGTCGTCCTGAGAGTTCTAGGGCAAGAGAGGATGTTGTCGTCGTAAAAGGCGGGAGGAGAGGCTAGCGAGCAATAGCGCCGCTAGCGGTTCCGCTGATAGGGTGAGAGAGGCTAGCGGGGAAGAGATTGAGTCAACTTGGGTTCTCCGCGATGGCACTGCAGTTGATGAGGCGGGAGGGCCTATGACGACGGCTGCTGTCAACCACGTGAAGTGGGTTTTCCGCCTACCCGGCGTGGTGAAATTGCGCCCGCCGACCGCCGATGATAGGGCCTCCATTCTGCCAGCGGGGCACGCTGTCGTTCACGAGGCCATCTTCCGCCAGGGTGTCACCTTCCCATTACTCCCCAATCTTCAGATCTTGGTATGCGAGTTTGATCTAGCTTTTGGGCATATCTGCCCCAATATGTGGCGGTTGCTGCTAGCGCTGAACTCGTTGTGGCTTCTATCTGGGTGTGAAGGGTCGATTGTGGCGGAGGTACTTCACTTCTACTAGCTTACCTATGTGAGACGATAAGGGTGTAGCTGACAGGTGAACCTCACCCGTCGCCAGAGGGCATCCAAGTTGATAGATAATTTGAAAGATTAGATGTCTCCCTAGGGGGTGACCTATTGCGTGGCGACCTCGGGGTGGGAGTATGACGCCGGTGCAAATGAAGGGGCGCCGACGTATAGGATCAAGTCAGAGTTTCAGCCAATCCGAGGTTGTTGATAGTCATCGTTGACTGCATTTGGCGGATACTGCCCGTACGATGTGCCTGTATTACATATTTTCTAATCATTGCCTCATTTCTTGTGCAGCGGGTCTTCTCTATAATTTGACGCTCAAAGAGCAGTGTCTCTTGGTAAGGATAAGAGGATGTTGGCAAAATCGTAACCGGCCTGCTCACCGAGTGGGAACTGTTGGTTGATCTGAAACTGACACGCGCCGTTGGTAAGCAGTTCCCGTCGACCTGTCTTTCCTTTTTTTTTTTTTTGATTTATGCGATGGTTGCAGATTCACCGCCGGGAAACAAAGCTAGTCGCGAGGCATTTGAGAAGGCCATGGATCGTGCAGAGATCAATAATTTCCTGGAGAGTATGTACGCCGCTGGGCTGGAGGCCCAACAAACTACCATTGATCCCAAGACACTGGCGATGAGCCAGTCCGAGATTCCAGTGGTGCTGTCGATGCCGCACCACTCTCATTTTGGCACCGACGGTTCGCCCGTGGTCCAGGCGGGAATTGGCGCCGACCAAGGGGCAATCGGCAGGAGCAAGGCCCCTGTTGTGCCTGTGCAGCCGAAAGAGAGAGTGCCCGCCAATAGACGTGGGCCCCAGAAGGAGAGGGTGGTGCCCTCAACGGAGCCAGTGACAATAGCGGGGCTGGAGCCACAGATGAGATCCCTCCCTGTCGCCGCTGGTGCCACACGGGCGGTACTTCAAAGGAAGCGGCGGCAAAATGACACTGATGAGGAGGATGATGCAGCTGATGAGGAGACTATTGGGGCCCGCCAGCAGAAGAAGGCCAAGCAAGCCCCGCGGTCGGTGACTGTGGCTACCGCTGGGGAGGTGCAGCAGGGCAGCTTGGACTCGTTCTTTGGTTATGCGGAGTTTCTGACCGATCCTCAGCGGGAGTTTCTGTTCCACCTCTGCGAGCGGCTCGGGTTCGGCAGACTGGATGGGACGGTTCGGTCGATGGCCATTCAACAATCACCCTTCAGCTCGGCGTTCGGCCATCTGTCTGTCGGGCTGCATGAACTGTTCCTTGCCGTGTAGGGCCAGCCCCGGGTTGAGCGGCAGCTGAAGGGGGAAATCGACGGTCTCCAGAGGGAGTTGCAGGAGGCCAAAGACAAGCTGGCGGATGTTGAGCGGCGTCTAACAAAGGCGGAGTGTGACGCTGCGGATGCCAGCTGCAAGCTGAATGTCGCCATCGAGCAGGACCTCAAGCGGAACGACCGTGTGTCCAAGCTGGAACAAGACATAGCCTTGCTGAAGGATCAACTGGCGGCAAAGGTCAAGAAGATTGAGATCCTTCAGCGGGATTCTGCCGCCAAATCTGCTGAGGTGAAGCGGTTGGAGGGTGTATTTGCCCAGCGGGAAGCGGAGAAGAGCTGCACTGAGGCCGCCACCGTGGAGGCTGTTGGATCATAATTCATATACATATTTGTCCCCTAAAACATGGAAATTACTTGTTCTAAAGTCCAAATTTAATGTTGACTAATCCAATTTCATTATTTCCCTAATCTTGTACTTTTGCTTAACCTTTGTGTTTATTTATATATATTTATTATGTTTTCCTTATCATGCTAGAAAATGATGGAGAAAAATGGAAATGCACTAAAAATGTCAACTTTACACATTTTCCTACTCCGGCTAGGAGAAACCAAGCCAAGCAAGGAAGAAGGAGCGACCACCGGACCAAATGAACTTCAAATGAGCTGAAACCTTCCAGATCCATTCTAGACATACTAAGAAACATTTCTTATGAAGAGTGCAAGAGCCAAATAGAAGTGGAAGGCCTTCATACAGTCAGCCCAATTTTATGCAGAAGCAAAACTGGAAAACTGGACCTGTAAGGAGTCCAGCAGCAATTTCTGCCCAATGGCATGGAAATAAATTCTGAAAATTTGACACAATGATCTACACTCATGGTGGATCATTTCATATGAAGAAGTCACGGGCAAAATCTGAAGTCTTGGTAGAGAATTAATTGAAGGAAAAATGAGTAGAAAGTGACTCAAACCTAACAAATTCCATTAGTGTTTAAATATTCAAACCTAACAAATTCCATCAATGTTTAAATGCTCAAACCTAACCCATCATCATTTGTTTAAAGCCAAATAGTTTTGCTTGGTAGCCTATAAATAGAGGCTACAACAAAAAAGAAAGGCACCAATTCCTTCATCCATTACATCTTCTTTCTCTCTTCATCTCCTTCACAAAACCTCAATCTCCACCTCCCAAAATCCAAACTCATACTATCCATACTACTCTATCTCCTCCATCACCACCACCATTTCTTATCATCTACCTCCATTAACACCATCACTACTACATCATTTCTCCACTCTCTTTTCTATCATCATTTTCTCCATCTAGTCCACCTATTCACACAATACATAATACAAGCTTCACTATCTTTTATCATCAAATCTTCAAGAGCAAGAAGGAGAGGGAATCACCACCACCACCACCATCACCACCAAGACGTGAGCTTGGGGACCATCCGACACACCACTAAGCCAACTCTATCCCTTTTACTCTAGATTATATTTTGGTGTTTAATTTGATTATGAAGTTAGTATATATAATTATGAGTGAGTAGTACTTTGTTGGGGCTAGGGTTGAAAGCCCTAGCCAATCTTGTATGAATTGATGTTTTAATTGACATTTGATGTTATTTGTGATTTTCATCTTCATATGCTAATTCAAGAAGTGAATGCATTAATTCAAACTTAACTATTTTGAATGTGTTGTGTTTGTCATCTCATGAAAAAAAGTTTAGGAAGTAGTTAACCTTGAACATTAATAGCATGATAGCATCCTTTATGTGCATATGAAGGTTGTGAGTTAAAATCACCTAGATCTAGGATTGGTTTGCTTGCATGATTATCTAAACTCAAAGCTTTATGCATCTAGGAACAATGAATTGAGACTTAACCGGTAATAGGAATTGTTCTTAGGTAGTTAATTCTAGACTTATCCGGTTGGAATTAATAACATTAAAGGAGTTTAAGCCTTTGTAGTCTTATCGGGATGCAAAGAGGGTAATTGGGAAATTAGAATAGCATCACTTGTATTTGAACTTCAATGCTTGCAAGGGAGGTTAGTGGTAGACAATTCAACCCCTAACTTCATCCATTATATTACTAGTTTAGTTTACATTTGAGCATTTAATTTAAGTTGGTTCACCACTCTATCCAACAAACAATCTCACTACCACCACAATGCACATACTCATCATGAGCCTAGATTTATTGTGAATTTAGGTTTGTGATTGTACATTTGCATATTCTAGCTCTCCTTAGGTTGACACCCTAGCTAGTGAAAGGAATCCAATCCTCGTGGGTTCGACAACCTTTCTTAAATCCCTATACTATTACTTGTACCCCTTATACTTGAGGGTGGCTATTTGGCTAACAGAGGCGTTCAAGTAGTCTGCGGAGTATAAGCAGGCGATGATGGAGGCGGCGAAGGCCGGTGCTGCTGTCAATTTGGATCTGCTGAAGCAGAAGGGCGCCATTGACTGGGTGAAGGCGTCCCAATCCGCCAAGTCGTCGGGTTAGCGAGAACCCGCGAGTAGTGTGGTCCCTACTCGAGCTGAGGGTGTTCGCTCAGGTAGTGGAGAAAGTGGTGAGCGTCCGGCGGACGATTCTCAGCAGACTCCACCTCCTACCCAATCTGAAGTCTCCCGCATTGGTTTCATGGTTGCCCATACCCGAGCGGATGGCACCATAGTGACGCCGAGCCCTACCGCTCATGGATCTGATCAGACGAGCCGCCTGGCTGGGCAACAACCATCGCTGGTTGGGGATACTGTCGCCGCTGCTCCCGAGAACTAACGAACTATTCCATAGCTTTGGAAGTGCCGCTGAGGCTTTGCTCTTTTTTTTTTTTAGTGCCGCTAAGGTTTTTTGTATTTTGACGATATCTTTGGGCAGGGAGTCCCGATCCCTAATATATATGCAGTTGGTTTTTGCCTCTGAAATTTTTCCAAGTGTGGATGTGTTTACTGATTGCGTTGCTTGAGTGTTTATGAACCGCTAGAGTTTTGACTTTGCTTTTTGTGAATCAATGAAACATGGACTAAATACTGTTTAGTTCTTGAGCTTTTGACCATAAAACACTTCAGTCTCTGACCTTCTAATTTCATATGTTTAGTCCCTGTACTTCAAAATTTCAGACCAATAGGTCCTTGCTGTTTAAAAGTCGCAGCGAAATGTCTATTATGCCCTCAGTTCTTTTTTTTTTTTAATTAATTAATTATTTTATTTTTTTTGGAAAAGGAATTTTTTTCCCTTTCTTTCTTTCTGTTTTTTTTTTTCTGTTTTTTTTTTCCTTTCTTTCTTTCTGTTTGAAAAAAAAAAGAATAAATAAAATAAAGAAATTTATTAAAAAAAAGAAAGAACTGAGGGCATAATAGACATTTTGTCGCGATTTTTAGACGGCAAGGACCTATTGGTTTGAAATTTTGAAGTACAGGGACTAAACGTGTGAAATTAGTAGATCAGGGACTGAAGTGTTTTGTGGTCAAAAGCTCAAGGACTAAACAGTATTTGGACCATGAAACATTAAAGGAATTAAAATTGTTCCAAGTGCACGATGTAGCGGACGTAGTCCGCCGAATATTGTTGGCGTTGCCAGTTAATTCTTGTGCTTGGACTTGGTGACAATGGTTTGAATAATTCCTCGTTTCATTGATAGCTGATATATCAGCGTTTACAAAAGCGGGGTTGTACCCGTTGGGCAGCTTCCTTTAGCTAAATATTGAGGAAAAATTTAGCTAAGTCAAGATGCTCTTGGGTAGTGGCATGACTATTTGTAGTAATACCGAAGGTGTTCGGTATTCCAAGTGTGGGTCGTTGTGACGCCATCCTTGTCTATTAAGTAGAAGGTGCCGGGGCTAACGACTTCCACAATTTTGTACGGACCTTCCCAAGTTGGGCGGAGTGCTGTTGGCGGTGGAATGACTTCCTTCATTACCCAGTCCCCCAATTGGAGGTTCCGGACTTTGACCCTGGCGTTGTAAAAACGCGATACCCGTTGCTTATTTTGCAAATTATGTAGATGGGCCTTGTGTCGTTTCTCCTCTAAGAGGTCCTTGTCGAGGTTGACGCCCTCGCCGTTGGTCTCAGAGCAGTAGCCCTCGACCCTAGCGGTGGGTTGGGTTACCTTAATAGGCAGGACGGCTTCAGTTCCGAACATCATGTAGAATGGTGTTTCACTAGTGGCGGAAGTTGGGGTAGTCCTGAAGGCCCACAGAACTTCCGGAAGCTTCTCCGCCCATAAACCCTTGGCGTCGTCGAGTTTCTTTTTTAGCAGCTTCTTGATTATCTTGTTTGCTGCTTCAACTTGGCCGTTGGTTTGGGGGTGAGCGACAGATGTAAAACTCATCTTGGTGCCCAGGTTAGTGGTGAAAGATATGAGTTCCTTGTTGTTGAAATGTGTGTCGTTGTCTGTGATGATTGTGTGGGGGACGCCATAGCGGCAGTAGATGTTCTTCCAGAGGAAGTGAGTTACCTTGGCGGTGGTTATTGCCGTCAGTGGTTCCGCTTCTATCCACTTGCTGTTGTAATCGATAGCGACAATGATGTACTTGAACTAGCCTTTGGCGGTTGGGATTTTTCCCATCAAGTCCAGGCCCCACGTGGAGTGAATCCATGGACCAATGATGATTGACAGAGGTTTCGCCGGGGCATGGGGGAGGTCAGCGTATTGTGGACATTTGTGGCAAGACCTTGACACCCTTCTGGAGTCGTCGCCGAGCGTGGGCCAAAAAGTAGCCTTATCGCATTGTGCGGTTGGCGAAAGACCTGGCGCCCGAGTGGTTTCCACATTCCCCAGCGTGTATCATTGCAAGAACGACTTTTCCCTCCTCTGGGGTCAGACACCGGAGGTTGGGATGGGTGAACCCCTGACGGTAAAGCTTGCCATTTTGGATGTTGTAGCGGGTTGCTCTCCGCTTGAGCTGTCGTGCTTCGACCTTATCCGCTGGTAGTGTCCCATTGCGCTTGTACTCGATGATTTCATCCATCCAACTGGGATTGACTTCAATGTTGAAAATCTCCGCTAGGGTTTTTGTGATGCTTGGCTTGTCAAGGCACTCCACCCTTGTGTCCGCTGGACTTTGGTGTGGTTGAGCGGTTACTAGTCTTGCCAGTGAATCAACCTTGGCATTCTTTTCCCTGGGGATTTGTGTGATGGTGTGAAATTTGAATTTTTTTAGGAGCGTCTTGATGTACCCCAAGTATGCCGCTAACTGTTGGTCCTTGGCCTAGAAACTGTCATTAACCTGGTTAACGACTAGCTGGGAGTCGCTGAATATGTTGACACTGTCAGCCCCCGAGTCGATGGTGAGGAGTAAGCCGGCAATGAGCGCTTTATACTACGCCATGTTGTTTAAGGCTTTGAAATTGAACTTTAACGCGTATTCCACTTTCAGTCCCCCTAGTCCTATCAAGATAACTCCGGCGCCGCTAGCCTTGGCGCAAGCGGAGCCGTCTACGTGTAGGTTCCAGTTTGACTGCTGGGGGGCTGGTTCCTTAGCGGTTACCATTTCCGCGCTGGGCTCTGCCCCTATGTTGGGTTCAACCTGACGCTCGGTGAGCTCAGCGATGAAGTCTGCCACCGCTTGGCCTTTCATGGCGATTCTTGGCTTGTAGTCAATGTCGACTCGCTGAGCTTGATGGCCTACTTGCTGAGGCGCCCCGAGTGTTCAGGGTTCTGCATTACCTGCCTCAGCGGCTGATTTGTTAAGACATGAATTGTGTGGGCCTGAAAGTATTGGTGGAGGCGCCTAGCGGCGACGATGAGTGCGAGAGCGAACTGTTCCAGTGGGGGATATCTTGTTTCTGCCTCGTTCATGCCTCTGCCGGTGTAGAATACAGGGAGCTTATCCTGGCCGTCTCGCCGTACAATGGCGCAGCTTACCGCTGATTGTGTTACCGCTAGGTATATATACAGTGTCTCTCCTTGCACATGAATGGAAAGGAGTGGGACTGCTGCCAAGTATTCCTTCAAGCTCTGGTACGCCGCCTCACAGTCTGGGTTCTAGTCGATTACTTTCTTGTGGGTCGTCTTCAGAACTTTGAAAAATGGGAGGCACCTGTCAGTGAGTCTGGAAATGAACCGAGAGAGAGCGGTTAGCTTGCCTTGGAGGCTCTGAACATGCTTCTTCCATTCCGGAGCCTTCATGTTGAGGATGGCTTGCACCTTGTCAGGATTGGCCTCTATGCCCTGTTCACTGACTATGTAACCTAGAAATTTGCTAGCGGTGACGCAAAAGAAACATTTTTCTGGGTTGAGGCGCATACCATAAGCCAAGAGAATGGCAAATATGATTATGAGGTTTGCCACGTGTCCGCTGGCCTTGATGCTTTTTACTAACATGTCGTCCACGTAAACTTCTATGATTTTGCCAAGATGTTCAGCGAACATAGCGTTCATTAGCCGGTGATACGTTGCACCAGCGTTCTTCAATCCGAAGGGCATGACATTGTAACAGTACAAGCCCTTGTCGGTGGTGAAGGCGGTGCACTCTTAGTCACCAGAGTGCATCTTGATCTGATTGTAGCCGGAGAAGGCGTCCATCATGCTGAGTAGCTCGTGCCCAATGGTTGCATCGACCAGTTGGTCTATGCGAGGTAGCGGGAAGCTGTCCTTGGGGCATGCCTTGTTGAGGCCCTTGAAGTCGACACACATCCGCCACTTTCCGCTAGGTTTCTTGACCATGACCAAGTTGGAAATCCACTGAGGGTATTTGACTTGGCAGATGAACCCAATGTTCTGGAGTTTGGTGACCTCTTCCCTAATTGCACAATACCTCTCCTCATCGAAGGCCCTTCGCCGCTGCTTGACAGGGTAGGAGGATGGTTTGATACTCAATTTGTGTGTGATGATCTCAGGGGAGATGCCTGGCATGTCAGCGTAGGACCATGCAAAGACGACGGCGTTGTCACGTAGAAACTGGGTGAGTTTAGCCGCTACCTCTGGGTCTAGCTGAGTGCCGATGCGGACTGTCCGCTCAGGGTGTTTGTCGGAGATGCTGATAACCCTCAAGGATGTTTCTGGGTTGACAGGTTCCTTTTTGACATATTTCTTCTCGTCATCCCTAGGGTCCTCAAAGATATCTGGTGCCAGTGCATGGTTTCCTACCGTTAGGATCTCATGGCGACGCGCTGACCGTGCCACGGTTGTGGAGTAGCATTCTCTTGCCAGTTGTTGACTTCCTTTGACACAGCCTGTCCCGTTGGGCGTAGGGAACTTCATGAGAAGAATGTATCCGGCTATGATGCACTTGAGCTTGTTGAGTGTCGGTCGACCAATGATGGCATTATATGAACTGAAGCAGTCTACAATGATGAACTCCGTATGGATTTTCGCTGTACATGGACTAGCGCCGATAACTAGTCGCATGTAGTCAGAACCCAATGGTTGCGTGACGTCACCGGATAAGCTAAGCAATGGCTCATGATCCTGAAGTAATTTTCTATTCCGCTGGAGTTTGTTGTAGCAACCATTGAAGATGACATTGACAGCGGATCCGCTGTTAACAAGGACCCTTCCCACTAACCATTTATCGAGTATGGCGTCGATCAAGAATGGATCGTCGTGGGGCAAATGTACTCCGCGCTCCTCCTCCTCCGAGAAGGTAATGGGTTCCCAACTAGATTTTGGGAGTTTAGCGGACCTCTCATAGCGAATGTTGCAAACTTCTTTGGGGTGGTTAGCACGTGCATAGCGCTTTTTTGCCCTATGAGACGTGTTGGTGATCGGAGCACCACCGTCGATGGTGTTGATGCGGCCCATGGGCTCAATGTTGGCGATCATAGGTGGTGGTTGGCGCACCCTGAATTGTTCCATCTTACCATCACGGTACAAAGTCTCAATAGCTGTTTTGAGAGCATTGCAGTTATTGGTATTGTGCTCGCTGTCCTCGTGGTATTTACACTACTTGCCGGTGTTTCTGGGCTTTCCCACACTTGGGTACTTTCTTGGGGGTGGAGGCGGGATCTGGTCCTTGCATTGGTCGTATATCTCCTCATACAAGGCCGTAAGGACTGTAAACACTGCGTACCGCTGGGAGGACTCCGCCTGTTTGTTACTGGTATCCCCATGGGATGAGCGGTTGCCCTTGTTGTAATGCTGGTCCTTCTGCCGCTTACTTTGGTAGTTGCCTTGTTGCCACTCTCTCTTCTTATCAGTTGGCGGCGTAGCAGAGGTTTTGCTAGATGTTTCCTGATGGCTAGCGGAGGGTTGAGTGAATTTTGCAGGTGTTGGCGGTGGTGGGGGGGTTTCTCCATATGTGATAAATTCTGCTTGTGCATGGATCACAGCCTCGCTCATGACATGGTCATACACGGCATTTGGATGATTGTAATTGAGGTGATAGAGAAATGGCCCCTTGAGGAGTCCTTGCTTGAAGGCTGCTAGTGCCATTGTTTTATCAAGATCGCGGCACTGAGACGTTCCCCCCTGCTTGAGGTTGAATAGCTGAGTTGTGTTGTGATGTCCGGCGGCCAACAGGATGAACCGAGCAAGGAAAGCGTTTGACAATGCGTGGAATGAGTCGATGGAACCTGGCGGGCATTCAAAGAACCAGCTCATTGCCTCACTATCCAATGTTTCGCTGAACAAGTGGTAGAGGGTGGCGTCATCAAATCCCTTGTTGTTAGTGACTTTTTTGAAGGTGTCCATGTGGATGAAAGGGTCAGACATGCCGCTGTAATGTGACATCTTTGGTGTCTTTGTGTGTGCTGGTCTGACAGCCTGCAGGATCCTGGCAATGAATGGCCCTGGTTTGGACGTAAAGAGCGGATTTGGAATTGGCGCTGGGGCGCCTGCCTCCGCTCGAATTAGCCTTTGCTCTAATTGTTGCATCCTTTCCAGGATTAGGGCGGTTGCGTCGCCAGCGGGCCCCGCTTGGAGGTTCCGCTGAACCAGCTCCCGCCTGGGGGCAGGTGGATTACCTTCAGTTCTAGCCCTAGCTGCCGAGCGGTTGGTGTTTGGCTGTGATTCCGCCTCCTGCTCCATCATTAGGCGGGGTAGAGGAGGTGGGCCCATTATTTCTGGTGGGTTCAGCGGTACCTGCATCTGTATGATTGGCATGGGTACCATTCCGCCGGTATTGGGTTGACTGCGTCTGGTGCTCCGCAATTGCTCTCTCTGTGTTGGGTTAGCGTTTGCCTCCAACGCCTTTTTTAGTTCGTCAAACCTTGACATAAGTGTGGCCACCTGCTTTTGGGCCTCCGCCTTCTTTCGGCGTTCTTGTTCGCGCTCCCTGTTTGCTTTGTGGAGGTCCGCCAATGCCAGCTCATACATAGCGGCGAGGTCTTGGACTGGTGGGCGACTGCTGCCCGGTTGGGTCTCTGCTGCAGTTTGGGTCAGCGGGACCTGAGATGAGCCCTGGGGCCCCATGCTAGGGTTGGCTGGAGTGTTGAATAATGATCGGTTAACATTAACCGCTGGGTTAACGTTAGCCGCGGGGTTGGTGGGACGGGGGTTGACAGATTGATCCGCTTGCTCCTCAGTGTTTCCCCCGCTACCGCTAGTCATGGTGGCTGTGGTGGGATGGCCTTTTGTTCAAAGATTCCCACAGACGGCGACAATGTTAATGTCTAAGATTTAGCGGTAGCTAAACCTTGGTTAACGCTGGTCCGGTGGGCGGACCGTTACTTGTGGTATTCTCAGAATTTCCGCTACCTGTCAAGTAAAATACAGAGGGCGTCAGAGGGAGACCGCGTTGGGCGGTCTTCTCTTATCCGATACCTAAGTTAGTCAATGTATTTATGTTAACAAAGTAACAGTAGGTAAGTAGTAAATGCGTAATTAATGAGGAGAGAGGAGAGAACCTTTTATAGGTGAGGAGGGAGCTGATCTTCTCCATGTTTTCGATGTGGGACTGATATGCTTCAGTTCCCAGCTTCTGGAGCTTCTGATGCTGTCTTGGCGCGGCGCGTCAGCGGTGATCTGGGGGTAAGCCGGGGCTCAAGCGGTAGCCCGCTTGGCTGTGTTCCCGTAGGTTGCTCCTTTGGCGGGAGTTGGTACCGTTAGCGGTAGTATGAGTGTGGCTCATTATAGCTAATTATGCTTGCAAATGCTTATGTAAGTACACTTATTATAATTTAAACACCACAAATGTCCCCATGATAATTAAGGTCACCTGTTCACAAACTACCACTAGAGTTCAACTTAAATACAAAAACTGCCACCGTAAGTTTCTTTCGCAGTTTACTGGAAGTGAAATAAGAAATCATAACTGTTTATCTTCTCCACATTATAATTCGGAATTTCAAAGGTCCAAAAACCACTCAAACCTACTCTGAAATAGAGAATTACTCTCATCTTCACCTCCGGCGGCCACATTCTGAGACACATACATTCTCCGACGACTGTTTTCCTCTAAGGTGAAGCAGCGCCGACTCAGCAAAAGTACTTCATAGAAAAAGCCCCAAATTTTAGGGTTTTGAAGAATTGCAGACCTTCAATCGTCTACCTCGACCGGGTAATCTTTCAGCCTCGATTCTCAGAAACTTCTCTTACTTAATTGCGATACATTGAGATAGTGTATAGTTTTGGAATTATAAGTCGAATATGATATAATTATTTCTGCATTTGATTATGAAACAAAACAATTCGATTCCAAGTTTTGGTTTGACTGAAGATTTAAAGCTTTTTTGATTGGAGATGATAAATAACTGCCTTTAAATTTTAGTTTGATGCTATAACATAGCCAGTGACATAGGCTACTGAGTGGGTGTGATTTGATTTTGGTGCGGTTGTGTTTTCATTTTGGTGTGATTTGATACAGAGACATGGACAGTAACATAATCATTTATATGGAGATAATGACCGTTTGTGATGCTGTTTAGGCTATAGGCTTTACTAAAATAGAAATGCTGCTAGTTCAAATACATACTTTATAGGATCATATAATGAAACTGGCCATGTAACTGATCATGTAACTGACCATGTAACTTACAATGTATGTAACTGAACATGTAACTGAGCATGTAACTGAGCATGTCACTTACAATATATGTAACTGACCAAGTAACTTACTATGTAACTGATAGTGTAACTTACGTTGTCATTGACATGGCCTGTGACTTCACTGGCCAGATCACTAACTGGCCGAGTTACTGGTTATGTAACTTGCAAACTCAATGCTAACCTTCTTATTTTGAAAATTTTCAACTGAATTAAAACATCAGAAATGGCAAGACCAAAAAGAAAAGAAAGGGAACCAAGCGATGATGACGAAGACTACCGAGAGGTGGAATCAGAATATGAAGAAGATGAACAAACGATACAGAGAAAGAAGAATTTGAAATCAAAAGGAAAAAGACAGGAAGAAGTAGAAGATTCAGAAACAGAAGAAGAAGAAGAAACATCAGCAAAGAAGATTGCCAAGAAGCATTCAAAAGAAAAAAGAAAAAACAGAAAGTAAAACATATAGAAGATTCAGACACAAAAGAAGAGCCATCACCAAAGAAGGGTTCAAAGAAGCATTCAAAAGTAAAAAGCAAAAAACAGAAAGTAAAGAAAGTAGAAGATTCTGAAGAGCAAGCAGAAGTAGAAGAAAAACCTGAAGCTGCGCCAAAGAGGAAGAGACATGTGAAACCAGGACATGTGCAGTACAGGTGCACATTAATAAGTTTCTTGAACACAATTAAAGATAACAAGATGAATCTGAGTCCAAGAACATTAGATTTACTCAGGCAGACACCATTTGGAAATATTGTAGATGCCTACCATGGTGGCTACATAGAGGAGAAGTCAGCCAAGAAATCTGATGATTTCATTACCCTCCTACTGCTGGCATACAACCATGAAAAGGACCTCTTCTTCTTTGGAAAGAAGAAATTCAGGATCTCGACAAGAGATATTTCAAAGATCCTAGGACTGCCAGCAAAAGGTGGGTTGGTCCCAAAAAGTTCTGAGGGTGCATATCAGTCCGAATTTGTCGAGAAGTTTTTTCCAAACACAGCGAGAATTAACAAGAAAGCTGTGGAGAAAACTCTGCCAAATGCCATCAAAGACAAGCCAACAACAGAGGAAGGGATTGAGAAGAAGGACAAAAATGTGGCAAGCTTAATCTTGTTGGACTTGTCATTCAAGTTTTTGTTCCCAAACGCAGGGGGAACAATTTAATGGGACTACGGCAAAGCCTGCAAAAATTTGGATAAGATTAGATCTTATGACTAGGCAAAGGAAGTTGGAAGCTTCTTAAAAAATTCTATAAAGGCGTTGAAAAAGAAGAATTCAAACAGCTCATATGGTAATACGGGGGATTGCGTTCTAATAATAATGGTAAGTTACTGTCATACTGAAATGTCACTAGTCAAGTAACTGATTAAGTCAAACTGCATGTCACTGACTAAGTTATTATGACTATTTTTTTTTTTGTGTGCATGCAGTATTGGTTCTGTCAAAAGACTGGAAAAATCAAGCCAATATCTGGAAGGGAGAACGAAGAGCATGAGATGAGAAAATGGGACATCTAGAGGCTAATATAGAATTGGAAAAGCTTTAACAGCTTGAAAAAACTAACTATAAGTTGTTCTCCGTCAATGAAGTTGTCACTGGCCAAGTAATTATGTTGGTTAAAAGTTACTGATTAAGTCACCGTCACACTGAATGTCAATGGCTAAGTCACACTTCATGTCACTGGCCTTCATAACTGTTGTAAACATGTCATTGGTTATGTCACATAGCATGTCACTGACATATGGAACATGTTTCTTTCAGAAAATCTTTGAAAAGCTGAAGGAGGATAAAGAGGGATCAAAATCCGAGGAAGAGGAGAATAGATCAGATGAAAGAAAGACAGCTCCAAAAGGAGAGGAAAAAGAAGATGATGATCGGAATTCTGAAAAGGAAGAACATAACCCAGAAGTTGAGGTGGCTGAACAAGAAACAACTTCAGAAAAAAACAAGTGGGAGAAACAACTTGAGAAAAAGGAGGAGGAGATAAGATGTCTGACTGTGGAGAAAGATAATTTGTAGAAAAAACTGAAGGAAAATGAACAGAAACTAATGAAATTCACAGAGGACATGGAGAATCTAGAGGAACGAAATGTTGCACTTGTAACAGAGAATTTGTGCCTTGCATCATCGGTGAAGGAGTTAGAGGCAAAATTGAAGAAATTGGAGCAGATGTTGAGCCCAAAGACTCACACCTCAACAGCAGCTCGACAGCACAGCTCCCCACCACCTAACTCAACAGAAGAAAAAAATGAATCAAATGCAGCTACATCTAAGGCTGCTGAAAACACAGAAAAGAAAGATCAATCGACTGTTGATATGCTTATATTTACCTATATTTCTATGCCTCTTAATCTTGGTTTTTATGTTTAGTTCTCTTGATTTATGATTCATTTACATCTTTTAGTGTTTTTGTAGGTTTGCTCCATAGAAAGAAGAAAATAAGTTAAAATGAGCTAACTAGGATTGAAAGGCAATGTGCAATCTGAGACTGGGAATCTGTCTGTGCAGAACTTCTAACTTCACCGAATTACTGGGAGTACCTCAGATCGAATCAGATAATGAACCTTATATCATTGGAAAGCTACGGATGTCTACTTTCTGTAAAATTTTACGGATCTTGATTTCGATACTTCTGGAGAAAGTTATGATTATTTGAGTGATGATAGGTCGAACAGAAAATCTGCTCGGGAATTTACAACCATTCGTGGAGAACTCAAGTTTCCCTGCATAAGATCGTCAATCCTAATGTTTCAAGGAAATTAATTTAGATGAGGATTCAATGATGAACTCATTCCTACTTCTACAAGAGATATTTCAAGGTTTTCCCATTCCAAATGAAGAAAGGAATCTAAACCCAAGTTTTACAAAGAAACATGAAGCCAAAGATGAGCAGAAATCTTCCCTATATAAGGGAGCACGAATTTACATGAGAAGGGGAGTCTCAAAGCACATTGAAGATGCCTATGGAGTGGAGACGACTCATCCATCTTCCCTTTCTTTTCCCTTTCCATTCTTTTCATGTTTTTCCTATGTTTTATTTAGTTATCTTTTGTTAAACCTTTTCTAGGGTTAAGATGATGCCTTAGCATGCATGTTTATGTACTTTGATGATATATTGATGAATTTATAGTTTCTTTAAGATGAATGCTTAATCACTATTTGAATTGATGCTTTATGTTTAAGTTCTTTGATTGATCACCTTAGGGCTTTGCATATAGTAATTGGAAGATAAATTTGAAGCAGAGATGCAATATAATTTGATTAGCTTCTTGTGATTAGGTGTGGTAAATTACATTATTACTTGAGAAAGACTAACGGTTTGCTTGATTCCCTTGTTTTCTAAAGCGTAATGAGTCTTGCATGTTAAATTTATACCTGAGAAGGATAAACTGCATAGTTAGGATATAAGATCTTTACCCGAGAGGGAGAGCATCATACACTTAAGGAAAACAATGGTCTAGAGTACCTGAGAAGGACTTAGATACAGGAATTATCATCTAGAGAAACAAAAGAATATGTTAATTGCATTGAAACATAAATAGGATTGTTAGTGGTTGATTCTGAAACCCTAGGTTTTATCATTATTTGTTTGTTTCTTTAATTCTCAAATCATTTGTTTATTGAAAACGCCAAAAATCAATATCTTCTTTTTCTTGATTGTTTATGTGTTTTTGTGTTTGGATTAATTAGGTTAGGATTTAAATTGATTATCAATCCTCAGTTGGAACGACCTCGTACTTGCACACTATACTAACGACGATTCGTGCGCTTGCGAGTTTTAATTAAAATTTCACAACAACTGTTGAGGAAGGTCAGTCCCAAGAGATCTTCACAGTCGAAGAATCTGCAGCCGCAGCAGCTCAATCTCCACCTCACTACACAGTGCCAAAAGAAACTCAATCGACACCTCCATCACACAAGGATTCACTGTTCCAGAGCCCCACAGTCCTCATGCTCACAGTTGAAGAAATGGAAAGACAACCTGACATGTTTCAGATAGTGAAAACTCCTATAGCTGCGCATGCCTCTCCACTTCGTACGTTGAGCATAGAGGAAGAGCAGAAGACACCAGAAGAGAACAAAAAGGGCGAGTTAACAATGCGCATTACAAAGAAATATTCCGGTGAAACTGTATCATCAATGGGTCTCTACTCATATGTTGTGAGATTAAAGAATAGGAAAAGAACACAGAACAAGGACAACATTTACTGGTGGGGGGATGTGAAAGCAAAAAGAGAGAAAAAAGCAAAGGAGAAGGAAGAGAGATTGAGAGCTGCTGAAAAGAAAGAAAAAGAAAACCAGAAGAAGGCCTCACTGCAACCTGAAGAACGTAAAAAGCTAGAAGAGATGGTAGCACAAAAGAATTTGGACGGTTTACCCGAGGACGTTCTGAAAGCGATAAGAGAGATGGATGCTGAAGAAAAAGCAGAAATCAATGAAGAGCTAGAAGAGAAACAGCTCCCTCCTGAGGTCGTAGACTGGGAGAAGAGCACAGTGTACAATTATATGGACCAGGACACCAAGAGCAGAGTGCAGAGACACTGGCAAAATGCCTCATCAGGGTAATACTGCAATTAAGTTGAAATTCTATTTAAAATTTATTGTAACTGGCCAAGTCACTGTTCATGTAATTATCTAAGTAACTGGCCATGTGAAGTCGCTGGCCAAGTAACTGTTCATATAGCTGGCGAAGTCATTGGCCGTGTAACTGTCCATGTAGCTGGCCATGTGAAGTCACTGTCCATGTAACTGTCCATGTAGCTGGCCAAGTAGCTGGGCAAGTGAAGTCGCTAGCCATATCATTGTTAAAGTAACTGCATATCACAATACATGTTACTTAGACTATTTCATTCTGTGCAAAGTGTTCTTCTGGGTAGGCAGGCGCTATGGAGCGGAGGTATCCAGACAGGATCTGAAGGACATGATAATGGATGAACCTATAGCAAGCAACTGCATAGAATGCTATGGGATTATGTTGACTGATCAACTATCGGACAAAGAATCACAGGGTCTGGAGGTGCCATCTTTTATGAATCCCTTATGCTGGGTAAGTAGTGGAACGATTAATCTACATTCAAAACAAATCATTTGTAATTGGTAATAACTTGTCTTCTGTTTTGTTTTTCTTTGAAACAGCATTCCGCAGAAAATTTAACAGTGTATTTCGTACATCTATACCTCTGTGAACCACTGTTCCTGAATCTGGCAAGGTCCAACTATATATTCTTCCCAATTTCACATGAATCCGGATTTCATCATACACTGCTGATTTTTGACAAGGGTTTAAAGAACTGGTTCCACTATGATTCAAAGAAACCGAAAAAACCATTAACAGGAAGTTGCTTTCAAAATGTCAAAAAAATGGTATGGAACTCTTCCGTCGTACTAATTTTTTTATATTTAATTTAAAGAGAGAGCATATTATTGATTTGGCTGTGATATTGGAAATGCATATTGAAATGGTAGAGCTTTGGATGATAGCAGTCAAAGACCAGGCAGATGACAAGCTAAACCAAGGGTGCCGAATGAAATTCGATGAAAAGAACAGCTCGAAAGAAGAATTGAAACTGATAGAAGTTCCCCTGACTGAAAATGAGATAGAAAGCATAAAATGGATCAGGGATAACTATAATGGAAAAATGAATGTGAGAGATGTTAAAAGCTGCCCTCAACAAGGAGAAGACTCGTAAGTACACAGCTGTTTAAAAAATGTCGATATATCATTATACAGTTCAAATTCATTGACTTCAATTTTTATGTGACGAACAGATTGGATTGCGGGCTTTTTGTGATGTACAACATGGAGAAAATATCGAAAAAGGAGACAGTTCCAAGCAAACTAACAAAGGATGATATTCTGAATTTTAGAGCTCATGTGGTAAAGTCATTTGCAGAAAGTAGGCACAGCTGGAACTTAACACATGACGAATTGTAGAAATTTGTTTAGGGAATAGGACAGGTTGAAAAGCTCCTTCAGTACATGTTATATAGTTTTTAGAGAGCTTCTTAAGTACATGTTTTATAGTTTTTGGATTGCTTTACTATATATAATTTCGTTTGCAATGATCTTTTGAAAGCAATTTATATGCTTAGGTACTTTCTAAAGTAACTGGCCAAGTTACAGAGAAACTAAATGTCACTGAATGTCCTTGTAACAATCTATGTCGCTGTTTAAGTCACTGTCCATGTAGCTGGACAAGTGAAGTCGCTGGGCAAGTCACTGTTAGTGTACCTGGCCATGTGTAGCAGCCCAAGTGAAGTCGCTGGCCAAGTCACTGTCAGTGTAGCTGTCCATGTGAAGTGGCCAAGTCATTGTTCATGTGGCTGGCCAAGTGAATTCGTTGGCCAAGTCACTGTCAGTGTAGCTGGCCAAGTGAAGTCGTTGGCCAAGTCACTGTCCATGTAGTTGGTCAAGTGAAGTCGCTGGCCAAATTAACCTCATGTCACAGATAATGTAACTGAACATGTAGCTGATCATGTAACTGACCATGTCACTTACAGTGTATGTAACTGACCATGTAACTGAAGATGTAACTGAGCATGTAGCTGAATATGTAACTGATCATGTCACTTACAATTTATGTAACTAACCAAGCCAGTGAGGTCACTGGCCAGGTCGCTAGACAAGTCATTGACCAGAGAAATCACTAGAAAAGACCAACTCCTTGGCAACGTGTTAACCTCATGTCATAGATTAAGTAACTGAACATGTAGCTGATCATGTAACTGACCATGTAACTTACAATGTATGTAACTGACCATGTAACTGAACATGTAACTGAGCATGTAGCTGAATATGTAACTGATAATGTCACTTACAATGTATGTAACTGACCAAGTGAAGTCGTTGGCCAAGTCACTGTCAATGCAGCTGGCCATGTGAAGTCGCTGGCGAAGTCACTGTTCATGTAGCTGGTCAAGTGAAGTCGCTGGCCAAATTACAGAGATTGCTTTTGTGAGCCCCCGAAAATTTTGTTTAATTTTTAGAAGGTAATTTTTCACCAATAAGATTTTCGCAAGGTGATTTAAATGAAGAAATCGATTTCAGAGATTGTTTTGGTGTCGAGACCACCTATTGGGCCTTATGATTTAAGTTTGGGCCGAGATTATTTCATTTGGGCCTAGAAGGTTACAGAAGTTTAGTGAAGCGACCATTTGTTAAAGTTTCGAAGACTATAAATTGAGTTGTAACAGAGTCTTAGATTTTGGATTTTTACGAGATCGAGTTTTGGGCCTAGGACGAAGTTGAAAAATAATTTAGGAAGTTTCCGACGAAAATAAAAAAAGAACAAAGGAAAAGTCGTGCCCAAAACAAAATTACAGAAAGCAATTGGCTAGAGGAGTTTTTGTAATTCGTCAGAAGGGTAAAATCATCAATGCACACGGGTTATAAACATAAGGAAACCTAGCAGGCTCCTCATTTCGCTCTCTCTCCCTCAACCGTATTCTTCTCTCTCTCTCCCCGACCTCTCTCTCGTCCTCCCACTGCCCGTGCCAGAAAACACCATTTCCGACCACCACCTAGCAAAACCGTCACCAGCAATCGAACCAGCACCAAATTTCGATCTAAACCCAGCAAGAATCACTGGCATGCACCGCCTCCAACCACCGCATGCAACCACCATGGTCTCCGCCGCCATGCCTAGCCAGAAAGGCTGCTTTCGATCACTTTCTCCACTCATCACCATCACCATCACCAATTGATTCGGAACAAGCCACTCACCCAAACCCCGAAGCCTTTGCAACGTCTGACGCTGAAAGACCACTGTCAGTGCCATTGCCGGAATCGAGGATCTGCGGTTCTTCGTTCTATAATTCCCAGCCTGAATCGAGCTTCAAGACCTCCATAAACGAAGTTGGAGCTATACTGTCTTTCGAAACCCCAAATCCCGACCTCTGATTCCTATCAGAGCCACCGCACGCGCCGCCGCTAGCGCGTGGGCACCCCAATGCCGCCGTGTAGTATCTGTCACGCCCTTGATTTTTACACAAATAAAAATCGATATATAATCCCATAATTGTACATGCGCGATCGTTTAGTCATCAATACAAAATACCTGGAAACATATTTTCCCTAAATCAAGTACATACTGATGCCCTGAACCCTCCAAGTTAATATACACTCGCTCCACAGAGTTATATATTACACAAACTTACGAATTAAATTGTCATCACGAAATAAAACGTAAATGCTCCTCAGAGCTTACTACATAGCGGAAGTCATACACTGGCAAAGCCAACAAAATGTGCTTCCTACCTGTTCTGCTGCCAACAAGCTACCTCAGCTTCAGCCACGATTTCCCTGACCTGCAGGATTATCCGCTACACCGTTTGAATGGTGCACCGGGTTGCCACACAACAAACCCGGTAAGCTTTTGCAAGCCCGTATGAGTAACTCATGAACATCAATCAACAACTCACACAAATCAGCATAAGGAAAACATGCATCCATGATTCCTTCTAACATTCCATATCCTTTCCACCGAAAGGACAACATAAATCACCGCTGTGACAATGTTCTATTTGCTAACTTAACCATCAAGAAGCAATTCAAGTCTCATCTAGACAATAAAAGAAGAATACTCTCGGAAACTCTCCTTTAACTACATTCTTATGAGTCTCCAGCAACCTCGACCGTTACCCCCATAAGCTATAATGGTAGACAGACTAGCGCTCTAGCTGATCGTGCCCATTCGCCCGGCCAACTGCTTGATTCCCTATTTCATGCCTTGGTCACTATCTACGACCTGTCACCATCTGTGACCTATGATCATTCAGACCCCGTCTGGTCTTGGAATCAACCGTTGGTCACCATCTGCGACATGTCACCATCTGTGACTCTTGATCTTCAGACCCCATCTGGTCTTAGATGGACCATTGGTCACCATCTGCAACCTGTCACCATCTGTGACTCTTGGTTTTCAGACTCCATCTGGTCTTAGAACCAACCGTTGGTCACCATCTGCAACCTATGCTTTTCAGACCCCATCTGGTCTCAAATCGACCCTCGATACTTTTCAAAACAATAGAAAACATCTTTGCCACAATATTGTTTCAATGAAAAGTCGCATTCAACAATAATATCCCCGCCCCCAAAAAAAAAAAAAAAAAATCTTCATTTGCTCCTGCACATTATATATTTGAACGTAAGAATCTGTCACCTTACAAATTTATCAGCATTTTTTTATTTATTTGTATGGTTATCTTGTCTTGATAGGAGACAAAATTTAATTTAAATAGATATAGTACAAAACGATGGACAAGATGTCCACTGGGACAGAGAACTAATATCACCTAAATCACGAATTACGAGCGCCAACACCAACACGGCAACACCAACCTTAAGTGCATCAGTAAATCGATTTTCATGATCATTGACCAACTTACATTTGCAGGTTACAAGAACTTTTCGGGAGAAAAAGATTCCTTGTGATGTCGTATGGATGGATATTGATTATATGGATGGTTTTCGTTGTTTCACTTTTGACAAGGTACGTTTTCCTTTAAAGTTTCTTGATGTACGGCAATTGATTGATTTCATCCTATGTACATTTCCGGAATGTCATCATTAATATTCTGTTCAGGTGATAATCTTGTAAAAGTTTCTGAGGCTTTTAATGCATTTAGGATTGGAAATTAATATCCAGAACCTCAATTTGAGAATAACAGTCAAGAGAGCAAAAGGTGTCGTGGGGCTGTGATGCCCATAAATTCCACATCAGTAAAGCTTTGGGGGGATATAGTGTACATAACCACAACTAGGAGTTGACTGCTATGGTATCTTAATGCAACTCAGCCTATTAGTGAGGAAAAGCAGCATGGGCCCCTTGTGTACAGGGTATGCAACCAAATAGCAATGTAGCTTGCGCGCGTCCCAAATTTGAAAAGCCTACTGTCAGAAACATGATTTCCTCTTGGCAGGGATGCCAAAGGTCTAAAAAGGGGGATATTTGTGCCCCTTAAGCACGGCCTAAGGCTCGAAAAATCAACTTCAGCTAGCAATTTGAGATGAGGCCTTGGTTTCTGTCACTGGTTGCTCATTAGAGTGCTCAAGTTGGGTATAATGCCTGGGAATTAGAAGTTGCAAATATATTATCGGTTAGCCAATTTCCATTGCTAGTAATGTAGTTGTCCACTCTCTAATTGGACTAAGCACATTGAAGTGGAATCTCATTATATATATGTTTTCTTAATGTCAAAGCAAATCATCATCCCTAATGTGAAGCTTTCTTATTGGCTCATCAGCTTGGTTCATGTATTGACGAAGCTGCTCTCTGGTTTCATTTGTCGGGTTGAGTTCTACCTTATTAGACATTGCTCAATCCTAGGCATACATTCATATTCCATTGGGGAGGTTGTGTGGATTTCTTTTGGGTCATGTTTAGATTGCGGGTCATGGGATTTGGGATTTAATAGGAACCAGCTGTTTCTTCATCTTTTGTTTTTTTTTTTTTTGGGGGGGGGGGGGGAAGGGGAGGTATGGTATAGGCTGTTTAGCTGTATTTGATTGGTCTGTTTGATGGCTTATATCTCATTCAATGCTGTTGATTTGTTAAGTGGTTTCTAGGTGGACTGCTGGTCAGTGGTCACTGTATGGGTGCGTTTGGGGGGGCTTTTTTGCTCCCCTGCTTATAAGCACCTGACCTGTGTGCGTTTGGTAAACCTGATTTTTCCCAGCTTTTGGCAGAAGCCACTGCTTCTTTTGGTCGAAAAGCCGAAGCCAGCAACCCCATGCTTTTAGAAGCAGGCACTGGCTTTTCCACTGTAGCGGGAGTTACTGTAGTTTAATGAACATTTCGAAATACCGGGTTGTGTCCTCTCTTCCTTTCAGCAATTACACCACACTGCCATGAAACCCTTCTCTTCCGTGTTGAAAAGTGAAGCCTCTAGCGAACACTGCTCTTGCATCTCGCTGACTGCCTCCTCTCGTTCAGTCATTCGTGTTCGAAGCCTCAAATCCAATCCCCAGATTTTCGTACCAGGCTCTGAAAATCGAAAGCTCTGCAGGTATTAATAACTCCTCCCTTTTCCATTTCAGTTCCTATTTCATCTTTCATTTCTCAATCTATGATTACCTATCTGGTTCTTCTTTGATTCGCTTAATGCTCATCTGGGTCATGCTTCTATATTCAAATCCTTGTTTGCAATTGTTATTGAGTAAGCTTGATGGTTTATAAGTTCACAGTTTCAACCAAGAAGCTGATTACTAGAATCTTATTTGTCAAGAGGTGCTTGCCTCTTGTTTCCTTTGTTTGTCTTTTCAACGACGGATTATATAGCTGCTAGTTTGTTTATGTATTGCTATGTGACATTGGGTTTCTGGGCTTAGACGAAGTGCATGTTTGATATGGGATTTTGGTTGTTTTTTTTTTTTTCAAATTTTGCTAGCTACAGATTGCTTGGTTTTCTAATGTTGGAAGAAATGAGTTTTTTCTTTGAGAAGCATACAGCAGTAGAGTTTTGAATTGCTTTAGGAGAGTTGTTTCTGGAATTTGAACTCATTAGTGAGCTTACAAAGTGGTAATTGATCTTTCACTAATCAAGTCAATTGACATATGACAATCGGAACAGTTGGTTGCTCAGCTTCCATTTGTTAATATTGGTTTTGGGGATTATAGGATTTTAAAGTTTTCGTTTTTCTCTTTTTGTATGAAAGTCTGCATAATCTTAAATCTTGGGTGCCAAAGAGTGATCATTTATCTGTAAAAGTTTGCTTCTCTGGATATTGGCGAAAGTTCCCCAAGCTATACTCTTATCTTTTTCTCTGCTGAGTGTTGAGTTGTTTGCAGATTTGAAAAGTTATGACTTTTCAGTTTGTTTCTTAGAAATATTGGGTTACTGAATTTGTTCCTGGAAATTGGACCATCAATTCTAAAATCCCCAAGCTATAGTCTTATCTTTTTAATTTTTAATTGCCTTGCTTGGTTTTCTATTTTGATTTATTATTTCTTTCAAAATCTGGGTTTTTTTCCTTCTTCTTCGAACTTGTCTGCTCAATGGCACCACTAAGTTATCGTGTTTGTCTGCTCAATGTTGTGTTCGATCTTCTCCGTTCAGGGAGGAAAATATAATTGAGTCAATGCTTGTTGGGTTATATATAGAAGAACTAGATTGGATATATTTGATTGGCATTGTCGAGTGCATCAGGAATGCACGGTTCTGCTACCATGGTATAGACTCTTTCTAACACTGATATGAACAGAATCATATAACACAAGCCCATTTCCAAGCACATTTTTGTGTTATCCCTTTGTGTTATTGCTGCTGCCCTTTTGTGGTTTGAATTTTGAAAAGAAAGTTTTTGGGCCAAAAAAAAAGTGTATGGATATATTTGATTTCAAAGAAGAAGCAAAGTATCAACCTTTTTCCAGAATTTGGAAACCTTGTTGGCTGAAAGGTATATCCCATTGCATTTCTAAGCCATTTGTCTGACCTCATTGGTTGAAAGGTCTCCCAGGTTTCAAAAGAAACAGTCGCTATATGTCCAAATTTTCACCATGGTTCACACTCTGCTCTGTTTAGTAGATATTAGGCAATAGTATTTGGAGAGATTTGTTTAGCCTTTGCCTTTCGATATTAGGCAATCTGAGTTTCATCACATACTGCAGATGGGAAAGTGTTGTAGATTTGTTTTATGCCTCCATCTTCTGAGACACATGCTCTCTGTTATGCTCTGAATAATTGTAACTGAGAGTACACTTGGAACTATAGTGTCAAATTTTAGTTTCATGGTGAAGAAAACATTTAGTAGGGCATTGAAATTCATTTGCAACTTTGTTTATGTTGTTTGCAGCAATGAAGAAATTTTAGATGATTTGGACAGCTGATCTTTGCAATTAATTTTAATCATAGCTTTTGGTTATGTGGTGATGTGGTGATGTGTTGGTTTGCAGCTTCTGCTAGAGTTTTGTGTCTCAAGAAATTTAGATACCTCAAAAAGATAAAGCAGAGGAATAAACAACCATGCACTCAAACCAAAACAGCTAATGTTTGCTGCTTCCCTCGTTAATTATAGTGTATTGACTAGGAAATTATTCATCTTTGCTACGTTTTATGCAGTGGACTATCTTGTTCAATCTTCTGCATGCAGTTTGTCACAGCAAACAGGGGTCAACATATTCCATATTCTCATAGTTTACCAGTTTCATGATATGTTTGCATTTATTTTTCTTCCATAGGTACTAAAGCTTGGGCTTTTGATTGCCAAACTTTGTTTCCATTTTGCTGATCAACCAAGAAGCTTCTCCCATAACTGAAATAGGCGTCATTCTAAGGTAAAAAAATGCAGCTTCCATTTCATCACGGTGAAGAAAGAGAAGGTGATGGGTCAGGTCATGGGATAGAGTTGGATGATGATGTAGAAGAAGAATATCATGGTCATGGTGCACAAGAAATGGAAATAATAAGAAATATCATTACTCAAAGTTTGATGAGTGCGCGAAATAACTTGAACATTTGAATGTGTTATGAAATTTTTTGTGGTTACTTAATGTGAACCAGAAACCAATTGTTATTAATGTTACTAATATATTTGTATGAGTTATTTTTAAAATTGTCCAATATTAATCATATGCTCACCATAATTTATAAAAATTGAAAAAATGAATAAGGACATAATAAAGATTGAAAATAATAACAAAAACATTTGATCAACATTGTATTACCAAACAATCAAGGCAAAATAATCTCTCATGTCCAATTTGGTCATTCTACAAACAAAAAGCACAAGTCAGTTTGAGTTCACCAAACACTTTACCACTGCTTTTTGCCATCGACAGCACTTAAAAAAAGCCAGTTTATCAAACACTCAGCTGTTTTGCTTTTCAGCTACTTTTTCTCAGAAATAAGCAGAAGCCAGCTTTTCTGAAAAGCACAGCCATACGAAACACACCCTATTTGTATTGCTGTTCCACTTTTTTTTTCCTTTTTAATAAAGTTGGTTCTTTTTCTATAAATTGAGTGGATATTGGATATTATTCCTTTCAAAGATATGTCATTATGCTAATACCTTTCAGGACTGTTTTCAAGATCCAAAATCCTTGGTGAAGGATCTCCACCAAAATGGTTTCAAGGCAATATGGATGCTTGACCCAGGGATAAAAGTGGAAGATGGTTATTTTGTGTATGATAGTGGTTCTAAAACTGATGTCTGGATTTCGAAAGCAGATGGAAAACCTTTTGTTGGTAACTTTTCTCTTTGTATTGGGTTTGAAATTTTAACCCAGTATTTTACCGTCTTACAATTTCCTTTCCATCTACAGGGGAGGTGTGGCCTGGGCCTTGTGTTTTCCCAGACTTTACACAGGCAAAAGTTCGATCGTGGTGGTCCAATTTAGTCAAAGATTTCATTTGTAATGGTGTTGATGGTATATGGAATGACATGAATGAACCAGCTGTTTTTAAGGTAGTCCTATAATTGCTTGATGGTGCTTGCAATTTGTTCAGTTGGTGTTGATTTTTTGTTTTTCTTCAGGTTGTCACAAAAACAATGCCTGAGAGCAATATCCATAAGGGGGATGATGAACTGGGAGGCTGCCAGAATCACTCACACTACCACAATGTATCATTTATTCAACCCCAGTCTTGTGCTTTTGCTTTTTAAGTTTATTTTTTGGTTCAATGTTGTTGAACAGTTTGCTCCACTGTGCCACCCTGGCTAGAAACTTGATTTCCTCCAGTTTCTGGGTGTCTTCATGTTATTTTATCAGTTTGCACTACTTTGCAGTGTGCTGCACTCATCAATGATAAATTTCTGAACTTCTAAAGTTGTTGATTTTGCTGCTGATTAGGTCTATGGGTTACTGATGGCAAGATCAACTTATGAAGGGATGAAATTGGGTAATGCAAAGAAACGTCCTTTAGTCCTCACAAGAGCTGGATTTATTGGTAGCCAGCGGTATGCTGCAACATGGACCGGAGACAATCTTTCAACTTGGGAACACCTTCATATGAGTATTCCCATGGTACTTCAATTGGTAGGTAATTCTTTTAGTCTGGTTTCCAAAAGTGCAGAAAAATTGTAGACCTGAATTTGATTTCCTTGCCTCTTCTCTTGTTAGCTTCTCGTACAAAAAATGATCTGTGGTCTTACAAGATTAGTATTATTTACATCCAGAAATGTACTCCAGGTCACCCACCCTTTAAGGTTGAGATTAAATGAATGTAATTTTAGTGGCTTAATCTCAACCCTTGATTATCAGAGCCCACTGTAGTTGACCATATACCATCAATTATCATTCCTGATACTTTTTCATTCTCTTCCCCCTAAACATATCCATGTTAATATTTTCTTAAAAGGCTGTATTCTCATATTTTCTGATATTATCAATTTCAAGATCTTTCCTCTAAATCTTGAAAGGGTTGGTTTGGTTTTTAAAATAGATCTTCAACCAGTTACTCAAGAAAAACTACAGAATTGTTTATCAACTAGTTTGCTGCTTATCTTTATTCAACTCCTATAAGATACTTGTTAGTTTGTTTTCAGGGACTTAGTGGTCAGCCATTGTCGGGGCCTGATATTGGTGGCTTTGCTGGAAATGCAACACCTGAGCTTTTTGGAAGATGGGTGGGTATAGGTTCTCTGTTTCCCTTTTGCCGTGGGCACTCTGAAAAGGACACCGCTGACCATGAGCCGTGGTCTTTTGGGGAAGAGGTTGGTCATGCTCGAGGATTATGAATTCTTTTTTGTGGTTGTTTCTTAATTATCTTGATCAAATAATGATTGGATAAAACAAATCTTTAATAACTACTGTGCACGCTTATCATTAGTCTTCATTAAAATCTCTAAAGAGCTAAATGAAGGTGTGGATAAAGGAGAGGATTGTAGTAGCTTGAAAGCCTGAAGAGGGATGACTAAGAATGAAGATTTCATGGGAGGGTAGAGGGTAGCACCAATTTAAGAGAAGTTGAGGTAGATTCATTTGAGATGGTTTTGTCATGTATAGGGATGCATTGGAGTGTAATATTGAGTTGATTATAGTTTGGATAAAAAAGTTGCAATAGTAATCAGAACTTTTTCTTAAGGATAGTTATTAGAGATGTAGTAGAAAGTATGGCATTGGATAAGTTTACCCGTGTAAGTGGAGGAGGCTACACGTCCTAGGACAATAGTTTGGACGAGATCTTATGTTTCCAATCCTAGGCATCAAGTAGTGAATGACTTACAATGATGACATGCATCCACTTCTATACTTCTGGAATCTACTATTTCTTCCTCGGTTTGTTATTGTTTTTTTCTGATCTAGATCTACTCTGCATGCTATTGCTCAGAACTAACTTGGCTTTTCAATATTAGTGTGAAGAAGTATGCCGCTTGGCATTGAGGAGGTGCTACCGCCTTATATCTCATTTATACACTCTCTTCTATATGGCTCATACGACTGGTACTCCAGTGGCAAGTCCTACATTTTTTGCTGGTGGGATTCCATGCTGTTGAATGTTGTGACTTATTTTGGAGAAGGTGAATCTGTGCTTTGTTAAGCCACTAATTACAGGCATCCGATTCTTGTGTAGATCCCAAAGATACCAGCTTAAGGAAATTGGAGACTTCTTTTTTGTTGGGTCCAGTTCTTGTGTATGCAAGGTTCTCACCACTTTCTTATGTGTTACAGTATGAAAGTCGTTGTAGATTGTGCATTCCTATAGTCTGGCTTCTATCTTTTATGGTATCTGTACCTTGTGTTTATGCCTTAAGCAAACTGAGACTGAATTTGACATCACTTATCAAGAGAAAGGCTGGTCAATCTCCTGTGTTATTTTTCTAATCTGTAAATCCTTTCTATAGAAAAACATACTGACAATAAAAGATACCTCATCCAACAGGTCATATGGTTCTTTTCAAACAATTCATTTTTTGTTGCATAAGTGAAGATCAGAGTTTATCAAATATTATGGGTAGATATTAAGTGTTACTTCCACCTTTTATTCCCTTTGCATATTGGGAAATTAGGGAAGTGTAAATTTAAAAACGCACCCTGTGGATACATTGCAGCATGTAGATAGTTTAATTTTTTCTAGTTTCATTAACAGATTAACTCACTGATAATGTTGAGGGTCAGTTGGAAATCCTTATTTGGTCTTGGATCCTGGAATTTTGCTTTGACATCCTATTTATCATGATCAGCACTGCAGTTGGTCGGGGGATGGATGCTTTGCAGTGCACATTGCCCAAAGGAATCTGGATGAGTTTCGATTTTGATGATTCACATCCAGTATGTATTTCTGTACATATTGATAGGCTTTGTTATTTTGTCTGTTTATTGTTAATCTCTTGTTTGCCCCTCATTTCTTTCCTTTTAATTTTTTTCTGTTTATTGTAGGATTTACCAGCATTATATTTGCAAGGTGGAGCAATTATTCCTGTGGGTCCTCCTCATCAGCATGTTGGTGAATCTAATATATTAGATGACTTGACACTCCTTGTGGCTTTAAATGAACATGGTAACAATTGAGTTGTGTTATTTTGTTTATATTGTTTGCTTCCCTGATCAATTTCTTACAGTAACATTTAGTTTGCTGGCTGTTTGAATATTTTTAAATTAAAATACTATCTACCTTTCCTAACTTTTTGTAGGCTAAAAATTTGTAGTTGGCAGCTTAATGAATTCTCTCTTCATATACAGGGAAAGCTGAAGGTGTTATATATGAAGATGATGGTGATGGATATGAATTCCTGGAAGGAGGATTCTTGTTGACACACTATGTTGCTGAACTTCAATCATCAACACTTACTCTCAAAATTTCAAAAACTGAAGGATCTTGGAAGAGGCCAAACCGTCGCTTGGATGTGCAATTATTGCTTGGTGGAGGTGCCATGGTATGTCTGTTTCTTGAGAGACAAGAATACTGCCTGAGACTAGCATACATTAATAAAATCCCATATTAATCCTGACTTCCTCAAATAGGTTGATATATGGGGTAAGGATGGAGAGATTCTTCAACTTTCAATGCCTTCAGAACAGGAGGTCTCACAGCTGGTTTCTACCAGTGAGAAACAGTACAGAACTCGTTTGGGTAAATTCTTTGATGCTCATACTTAGTCATTTATCCTGAACATAAAATATTGCTAAATGCTACTTCTTTGTCAGATGACAGTAACCTTGACTGAATTGTCTTAATGGATTGCCCAATTCAACTAAGCTTCAATAAACTATCCTTATTTATTTTTTTCTCTTTTCTTTTTATTCTTTTTATTTTTGATACGAAACTAGATTTTTCTTTTTCTTTTGACTACCACAATTAAGAATTTCCTTTTTTTTTTTCTTTTTTCTTTTTTTCTTTTAAAGAAAGATTAGAGATCTATTTATGTTTTTGTGATCAGCATGCATTTTACTGTATATCCAAATTACAACATCATGAGCAAATTTAACTTGAAGGATCCACTTCTTAAGTAGTATTTTGATAATTTTTCTTGTTAGTTGAATTTTTGGGGGTTGTTCCAAACTTCATAAACTTAATTCCTTTATTTGATTATCAGTCTTCTTCAGTTTCTGCTTATTGTGGTTATTATAACCATTTGTGAACAGATTTTGCTTTCGGCTTTCGAGTGTGCGCAGTCGCAGTGCAATGAGAGGTAAAACTATATGCTTACAAATTTGTTAGTTTCTTTGATTGGTTTAGTTTTGTGCAGTGGAGATTTTAGTTTTTTATTTATTTATTTATTTTATTGATATAGGAACAATGAGTTCAGTTTGCTGGTGAGCTTCAACCCAAGGGTTGTAACTACCACTTGAAGGTTCCTTCCGGGGATCCCAAGGTTAGTCCCTTTAGAGCTATGAACTGATATTATCCTCTTATGTCGCAAAATAAAAATTATTTGGAACTGAAATGTAGGTACGGCATTACTAATAAGTCGTAAAGAACTTGCCTTCAGTGATTTTTTTTCCACTGTAGTTGGAGTTTAATGATATCTGCACCACATGATGCATAATGTAGTTTCTTATGCATGTTGTTTACCCAAAGTTGTTGAGCAGTCCCCTTGATGAGTTTTTTATTTTTTTTATTTTTTTTATGCAGATGCTTAATAGACAAGTGGTGAAATCTGAGTTTCCTACTATTAAGGTGCTTGGAATGGATCTTGAATTAGTGATGGCAATTCTTTATACATATTTGCTCTTCCATCTTGCGTTTTGCCAAGTGACAGTTTTCTGTTAAATTGAGATTGGCAAAATGAAAAGAAACTGCTTTTCTGTGTATTCATGTCCGAATGTAACTTGGAAGCTCTTTTATTTGAGAAAGCTAATTAACTGTTAAAAGTGGAGACAATAATAGTTCTTTCTTGCATCTTTGGTTCTCGGATTTTGCCTGTGAATTTCATCAAGTGCAAGACGCCCTTAAGTACAAGGTAGCATCAAAACCCTTTGAACTTTACACATTCAGTATTTAATGAGATAGAATTTGGATCTGCTGTTTTATGGGTTTTCCTTTTCATTTTCTGGGCACATGTACCAATCTTTGTTTGCTGATTATACAAATGAGTACTGTAGGATTAAGCAATTATCTGAGCTTTCAACTTCCAAATGTTGCATATGTTGGTTTGATTAATCATGCAGGCGCAGTTCTTATAATTTTGTGATATATGATCACACTGAGAATTTTCGGGTCATTGGTTGGGCATTGTTTGAATATCTAGCCAATCTTTTTTCTCAGGTGAGACTGCAGTTTGTTCTTGGCTGAAGAGAACTAAGAAGGTTCCGAAGAGGAGTGCAAAATCAAATCAGAAACTGGCAAAGAAATATGAGAATAACAAAGACGACGAAGAGGATCAAGAAGAAGCCGATGAAGATGAGAAGGAAGAGAATGATGCCCAGGACTAATATGGTACTACTAAACATCCCTGGTTAATGTCTGCCTTCAGTTAAGATAGGAGATTACTTCTCACTTTTTATATATATTTATGTTCCTTTTTAACAATTTTTGTTATGTGTGTTTTTCAGTTTTGTAGTGGTTATAATCGGTGTTTGCTTCATTTTTGTTTTATATCCGGTGATTTGCATTTTGATTGGGTTGAAAAAAGTGGAACAGGTATGGTATTTGGTTGTATTTTTGTTTAAGTGATTAGTTGAAAATTGTGTGTGTTCTGATGGGGCTTTAGCTTCAGAGCACAAATACTCTGAACTTTGTTCTGGGTCTGTTTAATTTGATCGGTTTCTTTCATTTCTGAGTTGAATTGATAGAGAGTGGGGGCTGATTGGTTTGATTAGGTTTTCTCTGCCCACTATTTGATTCGAAAGTTTGGTTCTTTAGAGGAATTTGTATTTGATTGATTGCAGATAGAGGTTCTGGGCGGTTGGTTGGGCTGATTGGGGAAAACGGTGGAGCTGCAGACGCCAAAAATCTACGGGTGAAGGTAATTTCTAGGCGCAATTGATGAAATTGATGCTATTGTTTCAAAGGTTATAAACTTATTAATTTTGTTCTTCTTGCTAATATATATAAAGTTACTGTGGGTGTGGAAAAGTGCAAACTTGAAGATTATAGGATGACATTTTATCTTTCTTGGTAAGGCTTGAGTGTTCTTCGGTTATGTCAGATTATGGTTTTAAGTTTTAGTCTTGACATAGAGTGTGACAGATTTCATGTTGCTTGAGTTCTTGGGTTTCCTGTGGTTCCTGTGTTTGCATGGTTTTTGTGATTATTGATTATGATCATAATCTCTGTATTCAAGGTGTGGGAAGCGGTGGGAATAGAGAATTGCGGACTAAATCTCCTCCAAAAGATAGTCTGTGACTGTCAGCGTGCTGTTTTGGTCCTCCTTGGCTCCTTGGCCGAGCCTAGGTCCAGTCCTTCCACTTCTATGTACCCGACTCTTGATGTGGGTGATCGTGTTTTAGCTGAGAAGGTCAGTAATGTTCAAATCAGTTCATCATTAATCTCGAATTTGCGGAATGGTTCTTAATTCATATGTATTGGTGTGAACTTTAAGTGAATAATAATTATTGGTAGTTGATTCATAGAGCATATTGTTAGTGGAGATATTGCTTACTGTTTGAAATTCGATTTTATATGCTCAACCAGATTATATGTTTTGTATATTATCTGAGAAATCCCTGCTTCTGTTTTGGTGTCAGGTTTCATATCTCTTTAGAAAGCCTGAGGTTTCATATATAGTGATTTTCAAGGCACCTCCAATCTTGCAGGTAATGTGTATAACATTTTACATATTAATAGTGGATTGCTGTTTGTTGTTTTTAAGAACTTTGTGATATGTGTTGTTGACACTTTCTCCTTGGGTATTCTGTGCAATATGCAGGAAATTGGCTTTAGCTCGGGCAATGTATTTATAAAAAGAATTGTGGCCAGGGGTGGAGATTATGTTGAGGTAAGATTTTGATTTTCTTGGTTATTGCGTGCATTAACTGGATTCATGTGAAAGAAGTAGAATTTATATTATATTTTCTAATGTTCATGTGGTTCTGTGCAATAGGTACATGATGGGAAATTGTTGGTGAATGGTGAAATTGAAAATGAAAATTACATATTGGAACCTCTTGCCTATAAAATGGAACCAATTGTAAGTTCCTGTTCTTGCTTCTCTTTTTATTTAGTTGGTTACATATTAACAGGTTTTGTAAGTTCCTGTTCTTGCTTCTCTTTTTATTCAGTTGGTTCCATATAATAACAGGTTTTGTAGGTTCCTGTTCTTGCTTCTCTTTTTATTCAGTTGGTTGCATATAATAACAGGTTCAATTACTTACGAGGACTATGTTGCCTATTTTGCTTGATTCACGCTGCTCATTTCAGAAGCGCATGTCTTTGTGATGGGGGACAACCGCAACAACAGTTGACTCTCATAACTGGTAATTTCAACTCTCAGTATTATTTTCGATTATCCCCACTAAACATTTTTGCTTCTGGGTCAGAGGTATTTCCTTTGTATTTTACTACCAGTCTCTGTGCATTGAATTGATCTGTTTACTGTGTTTTGTTTGGTAGTGTTGTAGTTTGTTCTAGAGTGAAAGGTGCTAATTAGAGGTTTAGACTGATCTGTATGTACCCAGCTTGAATTCCATGTGGCATCTTCTGCAACATAAGTTACTTCAACTTTGAAAAGCTGTCAAATTTACTGAGCCATATGTGAAAATTGGTTTTCCAAGCTCTTAAAAGCGATTAAACTTTGTTCTGTTTTATTTGTTTGCTTATAGGATCATCATACAATTACTGCATTTGGCTGAATAGTCTTTGAGTTGATCTTCGGCAAATAAATGCCCAAAGTTGAATAACTCTAACCACTAATATGAGTGATTCATATCAATGTGCTCAGTTACTTTACTAATAAGTAAAAGCATGAAACTTATGTGAATTAACTTTTCTACAATTCTTTAAATAAATATTACAAGCAGCTTCTCTGCCTCTCTTGAACCTTTATAGGATAGTAGAGGTCTAGGAATAGTTCCAAATCTGTTTTGAAGTATGAAAATATGAATCCAGTATTCCCCTTCATCATTGCTGATATCCCTCCTAAATTTTTAATTCTTAATCATATAGTTCAAAGATTTAAATGTTTAAAAAATGAGATTGGAAAGACACATTCTGAGTTTTAGATATCTTATGCTTTGCTCATGGAATCCAAGAACAAGGCGAAAGCTGCCAATGAATTTCAAATCTTGGGATATCAAGGTCTCCATATGTTCATTTTAAACTTGAATATCGCATTTCGTCTGTTTCTTACTCATTGTAGACATGCATTAAGCGATTATTATTTTGTTCAGAGTGTTCAGCCCATAGAAATATTTAATGATGCATTTAGGAAATTTCTTGCACACAATAAGAAGACCGCCAAAAGCTCCTGAGGTATGCAACCCTTATACTCTTTGTGCTGGATTTATTTTAGTATTGGTTGTGTACAAGTCACTTGCAGTTTAATCTTTTTGAACTGTCAGGAGGATTCAGCAGAGGAACGCTTACCCGCCCGAAGCGTTGGAACTGTCCTTGCCAAGACAAGAAAAGGACAGCTTTGCATCTGCATTTGTTTCAACATTATTATTCCCAGACACTGCTCACTAGGTTTGTCAAGTAATTGAATCTCTGTTTTTATTGAATTTGTGGTCTTTCTTCTGAATTCAAAGTGATTTTTTTTTTCTCTGTGGTATTCAGTGACTTTCAGAGACAGATTTTTCTTTTCTTTGTTAGAGTAGACAAAATTTTAAATTTCAATGTTTATATTAGACATCTTGAAACCTCATCCTTCAGTCAACTTTCATATTGACATGATTATTTATGACTTCCAGTGACAACATCTGAAATCAGATTCCAAAGGAGCTGGTAACTACTCCAACTGATGAAACTGACATGATACACAATCAACCGGCGGGGGGGGGGGGGGGGGGGGGGGGGCCGGGGTTCACACCGAAGGAGCTGGTGTTCTAATTGCAAATATAGACAATTTTTGCTTAGCCTGTGTTTGGCAAATGCACCCGCAAAGTAGAGATATAATGTGTTTAATGTCTGTAAATGTAGTATTAATCATATTGATAATACACCCGCAGAGTAACCACATTGAAATAGAACTCTGAAGAAAATCGACATATGGTTATCATGATTGCTGGCAGAGTAAGACAAGCTCTTCTTTTACAGAAATTGCATTCGAAGAACCAGCAAGCAACAGCAACACCAAATGAATATTCTACTGTATCTCTTTTCACAATACCCTTTCAAATCAAATATATCTTACCTAAATTTTTGCACCGCCATCAAACAATTTAAAGCAAACCAAATGTGCAATCCAACAATACAAATTCAATGATATTCTTTTGTATACAATCATTTACTTTTCTAAGCAATTCACTAGCAACCATAACTCCCGCAGCAACCATAACGCGCGGGCAGCTATGGCTCGTTCTTTATGTTCATTGGAGTTGGAAAAGGCGTGTGTTTGTCCTCATTGTTCGAGGAGAATATCAAGATGGTGGAAAAGTAGTTTTCGTCCTTGCTTTTCTCAGTGTTGGATTTGTGGTTTGAATCGTTGTGTGTTTTTTGTTAATGTCCCGATCTTCTTTTATGTTTTGATTTCAATGATTTCATTCTAAATACAAGTTTGGTTTTTTGGTTCCTTGCCTTTGTTTTTGTTCTGAGTTTTCAACCTTGAAATTGATTGTAGGTTCTGTAGAAATCTTATGGTAAGGACCTTCTTCTCATCTTTCTTTTTCTTCTTTTAAATCTGTGTAATCTGTTGTGTTCATTAATTTATCAAGACCGACATGATAGTTATTCATCTTCTGTTGATATAACTAAAGAGTGATTTCCTTTAATTGGTCTGGGTTTGTCTTCCACCATATCCAATTCGTATTTTTTGTGGATTTGGTGTTGAGTTTGTTTGCTGTTTCTGTTGGTTTTGAACTGATTGGGGTTTTGATTTTTTTAGGGGTTTTGTTTGTGTTGGAGTCTGATATCTCAGTGATTGTTGTTTGCTGATTTTAGTTTGATTTTTGGTCAGTTTTTCAGGTAAATTTTTAGTCTTTGGCCATTTCAAAACTTTCATTGATTCTGGAGTTCAGAGTATTCCAATATTGCTTCAATCTGTTGTAGCTTCTACAAGAAGTTAAAAGTTAAATTGCAAACGAGAAATAATGTCTATATGAGTTCCCAGGATGAAGCTTATTTGATGGAGAAAAATAGTTAAATGAATGGATTGAATATTCTCAGGTTGTTGCTGCTTTCGTAATCTCCCAATTTTTGGTACATAATTTTTGCATTAAGATTTATAAAAATGTAAACCCTGTTCCTTGCTAAAGCCTTGGTAAATTTCAGAGTATAGGAATCTACTAATGGATTTGTAGAGTCGTACTGCACTCACTCGACCAATGTATATGAAATGATCATTTAGGTGTAATTGATACATAACAATTTTAATTTGTCTGGCACTGTACATAAATCATGGAGTTGACTCAATATGTATAGATCCTTATTGAGTTCAGTTAAGCTATAAAGTAACAGCACTGTATCAATTATGGACAGAGTTACTAGATAGTTTTGCCACAATGGTTTTGGTTTGTTTTTTCATTGTTGTTGTTTGAAGTTTCCATGATTTATGTGCTGAACTCCAAAGGTAAAATTAAAGCTTAGTAACAGCAACTTTGTTACTGAACTAAGCTATAATTTAAACCAATGAAGTATAGATTCTTTTGGGGTAACATAATTATGCTATACTTCTATAAAGTATAGATCTGGTATGTCTATAGTAACAGCAAAATGTTATTGAAGAACATTTTTGATATACTTTGTTAGTGATTTGATTGCAATATTTTGGTGGTAAGTTTTAAGTGTGCTCAAAGTAAACACAGTTGTTACATAATCAAGATCAATGGCATTTTGAGGATATTAAGTTGGCTTCTTTGGCCTTTAAAGGTTAAACGTTTTAAAACTAACTGCAGTGATTGGTCAAATTTAGTATAGATTTGCAATTTCTATTAGTGAACGTATTTCGCCTAATGATCAAAGGAATGAGAAAATTTTCAGATTGATCGAATTTATCGATGCAGCAGCATTAAGATCGTTTTGAGCAGATAGTTTTTGTGAAATGTTGAATAAAGTAGAATATTGGATTTGGATAAATTTACTTTATGAGTTTATGAGCATTTAACATAGGAAACCACTATAGTCTTGATGTCCTGTGATTTCATAGATATTATGACTACTATTCTTTTTGTCACATAGTTGAGGTTTAGAATGTAAGATTTTAAGGTACTACCTCCCCATTTTAGACAATCTAAATGTTATGTGCATGTCTAGGATTGAATTTTAATAGCAAGAGTATGATATATCTCAGAGGTTAGGTAGTTCAGAGTTTGGCTATTATCCAGTATTCCAGTTGCCCCAATTTGGATGGCATTTCATTATTTTGGGTACCCATTATTATTGAGAATTTGTGCTGCCACTTGCTTTGGAGTAATAAAGAGTCCCCGTTATCATATGAGAGGTCACCTGCTTTTGGTGAAGGTAGTCGGAGAGAGGAAAAATAGAAAACAGATAGATCTGAATGGACTTCTCTTTTTGTTTTGTTGCTCTATTGTATGTGATCTGAAATCTGAAGTTGCGCTTCTCTTTTTATTCTCACACCTCGGTTTCAACATCAAGACTTCAGTTTCTAGAGTTTATCTGATTTAATTCTTTTTTCTTTTAACGTGTTTCTAAAATCTTTCAATTTTTGTTGGCATGATGGGGTTTATTTTCCCCTTCTTCATTTTAACCTGGGGCATTGTTCATGTTTCATGTTGCTGGTCTGAGAGTTGGCGTCTTCTATTTAGTTTGATTGACTACGGTTTAATTTCTTTACTGTTGATAACTTGATATTGGTAGGTACATGAGGAGCTTCTTAATTGTTTCTTCATTTTGTCTAAAAATCCATGGGCTGAAAGAAAAGAAAATTTCCTTGGATTATGCTGTCAAATTTTAGCTGTAATTCACTGTATTACTGGATGGTAAACGATTTGCATTTTATCGATGTTTGTTTCTAGATGAGTGACACAGTGTTATCAATGTTTATTTAATTTGACTTCCAACATTGTTTTAAATTGGCACAATGTATACATTAAATTTTTTGGCCTTTATTTTGATTGAGTGTGCGAGGAAGCTTTCCATAGAAGAAGAGTTATGTCTTTGACTTGGATTTTTTTCTCAAATTCAGTGTCTACCTGCTTGCTATGTAACATTTTATTTCAGTGTCTAAATGTTATTTATCATTTGTATGCATCATATAAATTTAGTTTTAGGTAATCATATTTAGTTTCTTTTGTATCTTTTTTCACATCAAACTTTATTTTTAACTGCTGCCTTATCAAACAGGCTGTGATTAATTGTAGAGCACGTTACGCAAGGAATCTAAGCATATAGAGTGCAGGTATGTGAAATTTTAGATATAAGGTTAGTGTGGTCTTTTCAATTATTCTCCGTTGAAATTCACAATGTCTTGACATTGCCAAACGGAGCAGACTTTTCTAACTATGAATGCAATACAAAAAGTTCATCTTCTTAATTTGTGCTATTTTATCTTCATACTCCAGCTTCTGAATAACCCTATAATATGACCAGCGATTCCTAAACCCTGAACTTGGCCTTTGAACATTATATGCTAATTAGATATTGTGCATGGAGTAACAAAGCCAGTTAGTATACTTGAATTCAAAGTGTGAACTTAACTTTTCTATTTTTGGAAACACCAGGCCACTAATTTAGGGTACAATCACTATTACTTTCTGTTGCTGTAATACAGTACTGAACCTCTAATGTAAGATATTTTCTGTATTAGAGATGAACTGTTTTCTGTATTAGAGATGAAAACTAGAGAAATCAGGTCTGGAAAGTTGTTCTCTCTTTTTTTTTTTTTTTTTTTTTTTTGTGGTTTGAAATAGGTCAGGAAAGTTATGTGCAAGGAGTTGGAGGGAAATAGTATAATCTTGGGTCAATTTGATTCTAATTTGTAGTCTTGGCCTGAATTTCTTAAGAGTAGTTTGAAAGTTGGTTATTGAATTTGATGTATGAAATTCCCATTTGTTTTTTTGTTTTCGGGTAAATTTAAATGTCGAAGAGCCTAACGTTAAAAAATTATATGCAGGCATAGATGGATGGAGATATATGAAGCTCATTTATGGAACAAAGGGTCTTTGAATCCAACACAAAGGAAGAAGGGAAAACAGGCAAGTACTTAATTACTAGCTAGACTGCTCAAAACTACTTGATTGTCAGATAAACATATCTTCAATCATCTAACACAAAATGTATATGCAGGGGCTTATGACAGAGAAGAATTCACGGCAAAAGCATATGAGTTGGCAGCAGTCAAGTAGCGGGGAGCATCAACTTTTACAAATTTTCCGGTCTAGGATTATGAGAATGAAATTGATCTGTTGAAACATTAACCAAAAGAAGAGTACTTGGCCTCGCTAAGAAGCTATTTATTCATCTTCAAATTAATAAGCAGTTGAGCAGCCTACCTTAACTGTTGTAAAAATTTCAAGAGATGAATTTGATCCATTTACTTACTAATTATTTGATAGCTTTTTGTTCAAACCTGTTAAATATCAAATTCATACTAAATTGCTCTATAAATGAGTGGATGCAAAATGTCACATCTTCAAGTTTTCATTTGTGTTTGATTAAGTATTTTACTAGCAATGTATAGCTCTCCGTGTACCCTTTCAAATTCCAAGGCAGTTGCAATTTCATAGGAATTGGAAACGAAAACCCATTTTAATGTTTGAAAAAGGAAAAGGTCATCTCAAGGACCCAGTAGTGGAACAAGAAGAGGAAGAAGCAGCTGCATATATACCAAGGGAAAGTGGTAGCGAAATGGTCCTTCACTCACCCGCAGCAAAGCGCGGGCTGCCTACTAGTTTAGTATAAAGCTTGAGATTGGGAATCAGGAGTCAGTGGGCCTTAATTAAAAAGCAATCATACTATTTGGCTGAAACACTGAAAAAATGGAGCAGCTTATTATCTAATGTATCCATAATTATAGCTTTAGGGAAAAGCGAAAAGATGGAGGTTTTTTTTATTAGCTTTATATTGCATTATTAGCAAGATTCTGGGTAATTGTTATGTTAAACTTGAACTCGATCTGCTGATTGAGGAATTGAAAGATGAGGTTGGAAAGGGCCTCAATGAATAGACTTGAGTTTTAGCTTTAGGATTGCAGCAAAATCTGGAGTAATGCCTAATGTTATCAGTGATTTTGCTCAAGAGGCTAGTTATTATCCATAACATCAGACTGAATGCTTTTGATTGGGGAACGGACAAATGATGTGACCAAGGGGCTCATAACAAATAATACGTGATGTCCAGCTTTGTACCTGTACAGGGTGTTGTTGCTTATGAACAATCAAATTTTGGATGACCGTGGAGTGGACAGTGATTGGTGGCAACCTTAAAAATGAACCACTTGATTGCTGTGATTAATGGCAATTGTGATAACTGTGGAGTGTAGACAGTAGACAGTGGCACTTGGTTGCTATAAATATACTTCTGTTGTGTAGTCTGATTCTGGCGATCAGTCACCTTTACTTTTGGTGATTGTTCTGTTTAGAAGTCACAAAAAAGTGCAGGAACTTAAGTTTTGCTGATATGATGCAACATTTCCTTTTCTGTAATCATTGGAAAGCAGATAGATAGTGACATGAATTTTATTTTGTGGGCTAGTGGCACTACTATTTTTTTAAGAATAAAATGCTGCTAATATTATGATCTGACCAATTCATGCCTTAACCTGAGACTTCTTCCAGCATTGCAGCTAATTTGTGATGATGTATATTGTGAAGTTGAAAGTTGAAAGTTGAAACTATTAATGGAAGAACAATTGAGCGGACAACAAGCACGGGCATGTTTTGTGGTCACTCATGTGAATCTGGAAGGTGTACCAAATGTCAATACCCAAGGAGTATGGTAAAGGTAATGGAGGTTAAAACGATTAATCAAACTCAGATACTGTAATTCTTGTAATCCTCCTACTTTCCCATCTCCCAATATTGCTAGGAGCCTTGGCTCATACTAGTCCTGGATAAATCATTCTGATGGATGGACATGATTGTTGATATTGCCATAAGAGTCTTCATAATTAATAAAATACAATTGCAGATATTCTACTTTTATGCGCATACTCAGTTGGCTACCTCAGATAGTACGTGCTAATTCATATCCTGTACTCATGACCAAAAAGTTAGGTTATATTATGAAACATGTAACTGTAGTGTTGAATCATTGGAAAAGCTATGAACCATGAAATACCATCATGGCATGCAGCATGGCTTGAATTATATATATCACTGCAGTATTCCTTTTGATTATGCCTATACAGAATTTGCAATGTATTATATGTATTATGGAGGGTGTCCAACTGTCCATTGTGCCCTTCAAACAAAGGTATTGAGGAGGGTTTCTGAATCATTATAGATATGATGATTTGTTTTCCTTTATGGTACTAGACAAATCTGGATTTCATTAGTTGCACATTATGATCTTGAATTGGCCAGAAGTGAACTGATATTTCTTTCAGCTTAGAGTCAAAGAGTTTGATTTAGTGTTCATGTTTTTGCCAAGGCTTTAAACCCCGTAAGAGATTCTGCGACACATAATTGTACCTCTTAACTGCCTCACATATGATTTGATCAACATGATGTAGGACAAGAATGTGCCCAGTTTAGCCAGAAAACCATAAAAGCAAAGAAACGGCGTAGAATCAAGAAGAGTGATTGGAAAATAGGTAACTCACGCGTAATGAGATTATTAGCCGCTGGAATATTCAACAAGATTTGGTTTTGGACCTTTCGAGTTACTCGTACAAAAAGTCAGGTTTTGATTTTGAATCAGATTTGACTAACTTTTGGCCAGAATGTCCGTTTGAGACGCATGATAGCTTTCCAGAATGGGAACGACGAGATCTTCAAGACTCACTTTAGTGAGCCCTATCAGATTTAGGCCAAAATGTATCGTCTTAATTATCCGATTCGTGATTTCATATTTTTTAGGCTAGTTTACATTCTTTTTATTTTAGGTTTTCTAGTTTATTTTGGATTTGTTTTGTTTTAATCCGTGGGCTTTAGGGTTTCATTGTTAGTCGCCCTAGGGTTTCTTTTCCCATATATAAGCAACCTTAAACGGCTGCAAAACTATCTTTTATCATATTATCAATCAAAATTGAGAATTTTCTCTTTTATCTCTGGTGGACTCCAGAATCTTTGTTTTAGGTTTATTGCTTGTAAACCTAGGGTTACTTCCGCCTGCGTCAGTTGGTATCAGAGCGGGTTTCGCCCGCTTCTTAGCAGACGACGATCCAAGGGAGAAGTTCACTACCACCAACCTCAACGACGCTGGTCGTAGAGTATCTATCAAAGAAAGTTTCGTTGAAGAGGAACATACCAAGGGATTTGCCCTAGGACAACCTCATCAATCAAAAAAAAAAAAAAAAGGAAAAAAAAAAAAAGAAGAAAGAAGAAACATGGAACATTGGATATTCACAACGCCGGATTACGACGACTTCCGAACTACATGTGCCATCAAAGACAAGGTATGCTCTGTAATAATTGACAATGGTCTACGAGAGAATTTTGTAGCAAACAAAATTGTGGATTATTTTCAATTGCCGACAGTGAAGCTGAGTGATCCATACTGGATTCCATTTGGAGAGGATGAATATGCACAAGTAACAGAGGTTTGTAAAGTTCCTGTCTCTATGGGAAAATTTTATAAAGAAGAGATTACTTGTCATGTGATTGACATGGATGACACTAATGTGCTTTTTGGAAGGCCATGGCATGAAAGCGTCAAAGGTGGTTATTGCAAAGATGACACATATTTATTTAGGTGGGAGTCACACAAAATTAAAATCAAAACCTGACTTTTTGTACGAGTAACTCGAAAGGTCCAAAACCAAATCTTCTTGAATATTCCAGCGGCTAATAATCTCATTACGCGTGAGTTACCTATTTTCCAATCACTCTTCTTGATTCTACGCCGTTTCTTTGCTTTTATGGTTTTCTGGCTAAACTGGGCACATTCTTGTCCTACATCACAACATAAAAAATTTGGCGTTCATGCTTCCCCTTGTTTATCTTCAATCATGAGCTACTCGAAACCAATACCTCTTCCTATTCTTGATCATTACATCCCAACAGAAAATTGCTCTCTTTCAGTTTGGACAGATTCCAAAGAAATTGAAAGACAACAAAGCCACAGAGCATCTACATCTCTTTCTACTTAATTTCCAGTCATCAAAGAATGATGCAGTTCCCATTTCCAATGCGGCGCGCTGAGCATGGAAAACAAGGTGGAAAGACCCAAGATCCGAGAAATAATGTCCTTATTGCAATATTACTTGATGTTTTACATAGGAAAAAAGGTGAAAAGGGATTTTCATAATAGTGCAGACAACATTGTTTCTGATCGAGAAATTTCACTTAAGAATCTTATGATAAAAATTCTTTTAGAACGCCACACTAATTCATCATTAAATGTCGAAATTTCTGTGTTAGTCAGAAGAAGCAGACAATAACAAATAAATTATAACAACGTAGAAGGTAAGAGATGGTTTGTTACTTTCCAATTTTATCGGATGTCCCCGAAGGGACGATGGTTTGTTACTTTGTTTGAACTCTTGAGAGTTTTTCCTACCCATAATCTGATAATCCATAGAATTGGACCAAAATTACCTATATCTGAACAGAGGGACCAAATCAGCAATATGGCCATATCAGAGGGACCAAAGAAATTTAAAACCTGTTTACCACCATTTGAAACCTCAAACGGCACCGTTCATTGTTCCTTAGACCATTTCCACTTGACACCCAAAACTAGCTTATCCAAACAGAACACACACTTCTCTTCAAGCTCTGAAAACAAACACACACACAGCCAGAGCTATGGCTTTGCTTCATCAACCGCTAGCACCTCTACCTTGTCTGCAAAACCCACACCACCTCCCCAAACACAAACCCACAACTCTCTCTTTTTCTGGGCCTCTTTTCTCACTCTCTCTTTCCTTATCTCACACCCACCGCACTCCCACCTCTTCAATCAGGACCAAAAAGCTTGAATCTTTCGTGCTCCAATTCTCCTCCACAGCCCAGGAAGAAGCCATTGGAGAAAACCCAGTTCTTGTGGAGCCAGAAACTGAAGTGTTCTCTGACACAAGATTGCTTGCCCAGAATGTGCCTTGGACTTGTACCCCTGAAGACATTAGGACCATGTTCGAGAAGTACGGCACCGTCGTCGACGTTGAGGTTTTTACAGTCTCTAAAGCTATTGAATATGAGTGTTTGGTGGTTTTTCTGTGATGGGTTTTGGTCTTTTTTGCTTTACTGATTGGTGTTTTTGTGATTGTGTTGGTTAAGCTTGCTATGTATAACAAGACCAGAAACAGGGGATTGGCGTTTGTGACTATGGCTTCACCAGAGGAGGCTCGTGTGGCTCTCAATAGTCTCGAATCGACTGTAAGCATAATGGGTTCTCTTATCTTCTGTGATACTTGTAGAATTTGCATTACGTTCGACTTAGTCAGTGAGGAAGAAGACTATGCTAACTGGGAAAACAATTTAGTTTATAATTTTTTGCCATGTGAGACATGGTGATTATGCTAGAGGAAAGTATACAAGTTACTGAAATGCCAAGTAATCACTGTAATGATAACTTTTTGTGGGTTAAGTGTCTCAGTTTTAAGTTTAAGAATCAATGTGAAACAGGGGTAAAAGTTTCAGGAGGCGTTATCGGAATCACTTAGAGGTTATTTGTGTTGGCTCTTGCGTTTATGAAATATGCCAGCTAAAGAAAAGACGTTTTACAAGGGAATCTAATATTTTTCGACCATATCTTGAGTAACCAAGTATATGATTTGTTATCTTGCTTCTTTGCCATATTGTTTAGTAAAAGATTCTCCTTTTGTGGAATGTGTTATAGGAAATGGACGGTCGTATAATAAAGATGGCTTATGCCAAGCCAAAAAAGAAGAAGATTCCCCCTCCTATGCCATCCAAGGACATAACATTTAATTTGTATGTGGAAAATTTGTCATACGAAGTAAGGGCTAAAGATCTCAGGGAGTTTTTTACTTCAGAAGGTACTGATATTGTTAATGCAGAAGTGGTATTCGAAGGTAATCCTAGAAGGTCCGCTGGATATGCATTTGTGAGCTTCAAGTCCAAGAAAGAGGCTGAGGCTGCCCTTGCTGCTTTCCACGGGAAGGTAATTTTTCTGCTAAAAAAATGTGCTGAATCATTTGAATTTCTGTTTTTTTAATCAGGGAATACCTTATAAATTTTTAGAATTCTCAATTGCACTGCCTATTGGATCTGTGGATGGCTATTTTGAAGGAAAGAAATCACTCAAAAGTTTTTGTTTTGCAGTTGTTTATGGGAAGAAAAATTCGTGTGGCACGTAGTAAACAATTTGTTAAAGTACCAACAGTTAAAGAACCAGCAGTAGAGAGTTCAGAGTCGGGTGATAATGCTACTGAACTGAGTTCTACTTCGGAGCAAGTGATAGCAGATGACAGTGATAAGAAGTGAGCTTTGGGGGAATGGAGCATCTGCATTTTCTTCACATCGTGTTTTTTAAGGTATTATCCTCTCTTTGAACTGTGTCCTCTGGTGTGAAAATGATGTAGCTAGTTATGGTTTGTGCTGGTTTTAGCTTTGCAATATACTTTTTTTAATCAATATTCACTAATGCCAGGTCTTTGGTTGAAATGGAGTGTTCCTATTTTTTAATTTTCAATTTTTTTGGTTGCAAGAATACTCATTGTACTAAAGTTCCTAATTTATGCAGTAATTGCTGAATTACTTAAACTACCTTGGATTTAGATATGCATTGTAAATTGACTGAAAAATGAATATGTAAACAAGTAGTTCCATAAATGCAGATTGCTGTGCAGATAGAACAAGAAATTGTTGACTGATATAGTGATATCCCAAAAGAAAAAGAACAAAGAGCAAAGATTGTATTGAAAACCTTTTCCTTATGGTGACTGGCAGTGATTTCTATTCATAGCCTACCTCTCATTTTTCTCTCATTTATGCCAATCCATGCATTATTAAGCCTATCATGTTAGAATCGCTCTCCGCTTTGAGTTCCAAACTATAAACCATTCCAACAGGAAAGCCATGTGATGATGGCCCTGGTTAATGGTTTAAAATAGTACAGTCCAGAACTAGGGGTCTGAAGGAATTTTGCTTGCTAGCATAGTTGAAAGTTTTCTGTCCTGCATTTTCCTCTATTATTCTGCAGTAGATGTCAGAACTCAGAAAAACAAATCCCATACACTAAATCTTTCTTCACCTTTTCAAATATTTTTTCTTACAGTGCATTCTGGTAAGTCCTTTCTTGTGTTAGCCACTTGGTTTGACATAAGTTTACCAGGTTGTTTTTCTTGTTCAACTAATTGTAAACGAGCCTGAGAAAAGAAGGGTGAACAATAAATTTCAGAACTTTGTAGAAATACCTTATTTGTTTACTTACAAGGCATTATATAGGCAAGCACCTGTTTGCTAAATCAAGCATTTATATAGGTAATTCTATATAACTTTGTAGAAAAACCTTATTTGTTTACTTAGAAGGCATGATATATGCAAGCACCTGTTTGCTAAATCAAGCATTTACATAGGTAATTCTTTATGCTCAAGACCATACTGAACATTTGTGTATGCTCACCTGGACCTTTTGATGCCTAGTTAAGTGTAATACTCACTTCTTGTTCTCTAATGCAAATTTCAGGGGGCTTCCATTACTTTGGTTCTTATGCAAGGTTGCTTGTGAACCAGGGTGATATTGCTTGTCATGTAGGAATGATGACCTTCAAGTGGTAACCACAATTTTGATAAATTGAGCTGCATATACTGGTGAGGCAGAATAGCACTTTGAGGGATGAAGAAAAGAGAAAACAAAGTTACCAGAGGATATTTGTAATATAAGTATCAAACATTATTTCAAACGAAATGATGATGTCTCATGTCATCACATGTATCTTTCCAGTTTCCACCTAACGATTTGAGTGTTAGCTAGAAGTTTATTTCTTTATTCTTATGTATTCAACGTACCAGAGTCAAGTTTCTGCGTCTTTTAGATTGTGTGGATTACCAATATTCAACAACTCAACCACTCAAAATAAATGAATCCTCTGCTCTATGAGAAAGAAAGAACAATGTAATTTTGGTCTACATTAATTGAGAATGACCTTAAACTGCCCTGTATCTGAAAACCCAGAAAGATTTGCTAGAGCATAAGTCAGCACAACTAAAATGCTTTTGATGTTGACATGTGACCTAAGAGGTAGGTTTGCATTTTGGCTATGGAGATGTTCAGGAATCGTTTTGGTTTTGATTCTGTCCTATAAATTATGTGGCGTGCATAGGAAATTGGCTTCACAAAGTACATGTCCAACCATTTTGCAAGACAGAGAGGTTTGAAGTTTGGGGTTCTGAAAGTTACTTTTTGCTTACAAGATCTTAGAGTTAACTTTGTGTATGTGCGATTATCGGAAAATGTCATGTATGAAAGTGAACCTAGATTGGCTGCAACCGTGGAAAATCGAATCTGAAACATTATTTGAAAGTTCTCAATGTCACAAACCTAAAACTAAGGTAAACCATTTTGGGAGTTCAGGGTTCAAGTCCTTGATCAATTTTAAATCGGAAAACTTTTGGTTGAATAATGGAGATTTCCAGATCAAAAGGTCTGCCTGTCAAGGGTGAGCTGACCCCAACAGCCCTTTACCAAACACAAAGTCATCAAACCTTTGAAAAGGTTCGGCAGGCGTTGAGACCCACATGACATGTTTTATAACACAAACAGAAACTCATGGCCATGACGACTTGGATGTTTGGTGAACAGTTTTACGCACCAACTGTGACTTCCCACCTCCAATTCCACTTCTAACCAATCAAGACAAATAAACGTACCATAATACATAGGTATACACAGTCATTTCTAGTAACATCTCCAATGATCTCTCTATTTCTTTCTCCCTACCAATTTAGAGAGTTTGAATAGAAAACACACCTCGAATAGCCATCTTATCCGCCTTTCTACATATTATTTTTGACTTTTTGGCTATATAAGGTCTATAGAGAAAAATTTTCTTCAAGTGATGATTCTTTACCTGCTTCTGATGTGATTCTCCTCCAATTTGTATAGATTTTGTTTCCAACATTGTGGATCTAAATATGATGATCTTTACTTAGGATTCCCTTTGGCATTAATCTAAGAAAAAGTTTCAACATAGTTGAGACTAAACTTACAACAATAATTACATGTAACAAGAGCATGCTAACTGAAGAGTAATTAGTTTATGATCTGGACCCAAACTCTTTATGAGCATTTTTCTTCTTTTCTTCACTACCAATTCATCATTAGAAAGATTAAGTAGACCTTATTTTTTTGAATGATTAATTAAAGGTCTACTATTGAAACCACATTTTTAAGCATTCTTTAATTTGATGGTCTCTTTCTAAACACCTGTCTATAGTATGGTCCACTTAAACTAATGAATTGGTTTGAAAGAGAGCAACTACTTTCATTATATTTATCAAATTTCTTATTTGTGAAGCTAAGTAGTAGTTAAATAATTTACAAGGAAATGAAAAAAAGGAGACATTATCAGAAGCATTAGGTATGAAGTCTAACCTAAGTCATCTGCATGCAATGAGTTGCTTACAGAATTTTTGGATTGAAATGGAACTAAGTGGACCAAACCTCACTTACTCCAACCGCTTTACACCATTATATAAGGGATATTCCTCTCCTCTAGAATTATTATCACAAAAAGGGCTTTCTAGTTCTTCACTATTTCACTCTCTCTAAAGTCTCTCATAGCTAGAAGCTCAAAATGGCAGGCATAGGAGCCAGAATTGTGGGTTTAGTCCTTGTTTTTGGCACGATCATGATGCCAGGCTTGGCCAAAGACTACACTGTTGGAGACACCTCTGGCTGGGCTACTGGTGTTGATTACACCACTTGGACTAGTGACAAGACCTTCGCAGTCGGCGATAACCTAGGTAAACTGAGCCCTTTCTATCTAATTGTTATGATCTTGCTCTATTACTTTAGATTCAATGCTAGTTTGGAGATGTTCTCTTGTCATCTGACATGTTATATAGTTCATCTATTGAAATAAGCCACTAACTAATATAAGTAGCAGAACCGGAATTCAATATATTATTGTTAGCTTAATTATAAAAGGTTTTTATGAGACATTTCATCAAACATGTGTTATAGACCACTGCATCTTATTGACTGAAGTAAATGAGTAACTACGTGCTTTGATTAAAATCAAATTTATGTTAGTGTCCCCCTAATTGCGTTTCTACATGGCAGTGTTCAACTATGGAAGTGGGCACACAGTGGATGAAGTGAGTGGTAGTGACTACAAGTCTTGCACAACAGGCAACTCAATCACTAGTGACAGCACCGGTGCCACCACCATTCCTCTCAAGACTGCTGGGACTCATTACTTCATTTGTGGCGTTGTTGGGCACTGTGGGATGGGCATGAAGCTCTCTGTGACCGTTGGATCAGGATCAACCGCTGCCGCACCAGCTGGCAAGGGTGCATCAACGCCGCCTTCCACAGACGGTAGCAACACCACGGTTGACACTCCGGCAGTGACCACACCCACAGCCACATCCACTGGTCTAGGAACTAGTCTCTCTAGCTCTCCTATTATGGCTTTGATGACTGCTGCTGGGGTTGTTTTGAGTGTGTTGGTGCTTTCATAAATTTGGTAGTGGAGGCTTAGTAGTCTTGCCAGGACAGAGGCAGTGCTTTGTAATTTCTTCTTTGTTTAATTTGCATTACTTTCTGAGTTTGTTTAAATTCCATTGAATCAGATGTATGAGTAGGTTTCAGATGTAACAATGTTGGACCTAATATTTATGGGGCATGATCGAGATTCATATCTTCTTGGCGTTTGAAAGGTTCTAAATTTATCCCCGTAAGAGCTAACTCTTCCAATTTGCATCCCCCTTCTAGGCACCCAGTGAACTTGGGTTCAATCATAGCTTTCCCCCAACTAGTAAGGTCAAGTGTCATGGCCAACTCACTAGATCGTGTTTCGACTAAGCTATAAATTAACTATAGAGTTTTTCCCCTCAGACGGGTCAAAACTTTCATGAACCGGACAGAATGATACCCAACCTTTCAAAGTGACCAAAATGGTACCTGAACTTTCAAAATGTGACCAAATGGATACCTCCGTTAAATTTTCGTCACTTTACCGTTAGTGTAGCCCATGTGCCGCGCATGTGACTCAAAATTAAGGTAAAAAGACCATAATACCCCTAAATCATTGATCTGATATATTTCCACCCTCTCTCATAGTCTACCTCTAATTTTCCCTCCAAATATTCCTGCCAAACATATACTTTTTTTTTTTTCTTCTTCCTTTTTTCCTGAGAATAATCATGTACCTATTTTCTATACAACTGAATTGTTAAAGGAAAAACATATTGTGTGCCTTCGTCAAAGCAACTGACGAAGAGGGAATCAAGGAATCAGTGATTACCATCAATCAGCGCAATTACGGATCAATCAGCATTTAGTATCATTAATGTAATCGATATTTCCGTTGTAATTCTATCCCTATATAAAGGGACTATGAAATGAAATGAGTAGACCAATTCCAATTGTCATTTTACTTTAACACGTTATCAGCACGCTCAAAGCCAATAGCCAAGAAAAAAAAACCCAAAAAACCCTAAGAAGAAATTTTTTCTTCTTTCCGTGCAGCAGCCTCCACCCTAGGCCAAGAGCAATTTGCTCTCTGCACCCATCTTCCTCTAGCGAACACCGGCAGACCATCTGTTCTTGCTTGAGGACCCGGTGACCATCTTCATCATCGATCAACCCGGCCTCAGAACCCAAACCCAGATCCTGCCCAAATCCCTCTTCGCCGGTTTGTGAATCACACTGCCCAGATCCTTCTTCGTTGCAGTACCCATCTGGGTCCTTCCCCAGACAGAACCCCACGGCATCGTCCTCCGCCTAGTCCAATAGACCAGCGTCTCCAGTTCTTCTCCCTCTCCAGTTCGACAATCTTCTTCCTCATCATAGCCGCCGACGCTCTCCACCGTCACAGCATCCAAGATCGACCAGACCGGCCTCGTCTCTCGGCGTCGATCAGTTCCCGGCGTCTCCAGCACGCCTCACGCCTAGCAACCCAGTCGCACAGCCGCACAGATCTGCCTGCAGTACATCCCGCCTGCAGCAGCAGCGCCACCTTCGCCTTATTGCCGGCGCGACCTCCACTGGTACACGAAGGAACAGAAACAGAGAGAAAAAGAAGAACACACGAAGGAGGAAGAAGAGAAAAAAAAAAAAAAAAAAAAAAAAAAAAAAAAAAAACCTGGCCCAATAACAACCATTTAGGTTTCTGATAGATAAAAAGACAAAATAGCCCTCAATTTTAAGTCATGTGCGTGGCACGTGTATGAAAATAACGGTAAAGTGACGAAAATTTAACGGAGGTATCCATTTGGTCACATTTTGAAAGTTCAGGTACCATTTTGGTCACTTTGAAAGGTTGGGTATCATTCTGTCCGGTTCATGAAAGTTTTGACCCGTCTGAGGGGAAAAACTCTTAACTATATACAACTTATACAAGGCTATTTTTTACTCTGAATTAAGAGACACTCTACAACACTCAAAAGTATACCCCTAACTCGGTTTTTTAAAGGCAATAATAAGTCGGCTTCAATTGGTTTGGAAATCAGATTTTATCAAAAAATGACATTTATACAAAGCCTAGTAAGACCTCAGAGCATGGAGTAAATAGTCCAGAAAAGCAGAGGAAGGAAAGTCTGGAAAGACCAACTAGCTGGGAAGAAGTTCTTTCAATAGAAAACCGAAACAAGCAAACAAGAAAAAACTAAAAAGGCCCAGCAACCCAAAACCTAGCTAGATCACGAAAACGAAGAAGCCCCTACAGTATCCAAGGGTATGATTATGAGATGATCCCACATAAAAATGAACGACGACCATTACAAGTCAGGTCTTTACCCAAGAGACTCATGTATGAGGATGATTGCAAAAGGGTGCAACAAATGCTTCCATATTAGCCACCCGCGGAATCAGCTTAGGCGAAAACGGAGGGGTGGCCAAGGTGAATTCCATTTTATATTTACTTTTAAGGTCGTGTTTGTTTCACAGAATCTGGGCATTGGGAAAGAAAAGTCTTTCCTTTCCTATATTTTCCTGTGTTTGGGAATGGGATAGCCAAGGAAGGGAAAATGATTCCCAAAGGAAAGGAAAAAAAGGAGGAAACTTGTTTCCCCTCACCCACCTCAAAATTATTATTTGTTAATATAACCAACTATATTTGTTGTTTATATGATTTTTGCACTACCCTTGCAATGAAAACTAAAATGTGTATTCATCAAAGAGCTTGCTCAATGTATTCTTCATTTCCTGAATCATCAATGTAACTAATCCTTCATCGGATTGCAGCTTTGGGAAGAAGAACTCAAGATACAACCGTTTGTATCTTGGATCAGGAACTACGACAATTAGCAGAATCTTGTTTAAACCTTCAAGCTGCAGCCAATACTTGTCGAACTTCCTTTTCATCGAAGTGTGAATGCTAACAAGAAGAGGATCATCGCTGCAAATGCATTTCTCTAGCTCACCAATAATAGTGCACATCCAAAGGAGAGGTTCATTGGAGGTTACATAGTGGCACTAAACTTCAAGGTGGCTTCATAAAAAAATTTTAGAAACTTAACAAGCATTGTTGCCTTATCCCAATCGGCAGCTCTAGGAGGCCCTTCCCTCTTGTTTCCACCCATTCTCTCATGGAAATACCCCTCAAACTACTGATCTTCATCCTTAAGCCTAGCAAATGCCTTCTTGTACTTCACAGCAATATCCAACATAAAGTATGTTGAATTCCATCATGTGCACACACTCAAAGAAAAAAATTCCTCCCTTGTGCTGAATCTTTTCTTGAGCTGCACACTTCTAAACTTTTCAAGCCTTATTGGTGAAGACCTAATATATTTCACACAATTTCATATGCCATCAATCGAGGAGTCTAGCTCCTCCATTCCATCCCTCACAATGAGGTTTAGAATATGGCAGCAGCAACGCAAATGCAGAAATGGTCCTCCCAACACCAATTGATCTCAATTTCCTATCTTCTCCTTCATGTAATCTAAAGCCACCTGATTTGGACTTGCAGTATCGACAACTATCATAAAAACCTTATCAATCCCCTACTTAATCAAACAAGATTCAACCAGCTTGCCTATTGTTTTACCCTTGTGATTTGGAATCACACAAAAGTTTAAAATCCTTTTGTGCAGCTTCCAACTAGAATCTATGAAATGAGCAGTCAACACCATGTAATTAATGTTTTGGATACTTGTCTAAGTATCCATTATGAGTGAAGCCCTTTACTGATTAACAGCTAAAAACCCCCCTAATCTTCTCCCTCTCAGCCTCATAAAGCTTCCAAATATCTCTAGCTATTGTTCTCCTGGAAGGTGGCTTAAATTGAGGCTGAGTCACCTTCATGAAATCTTTAAACTCTTCATTCTCAACAATAGAAAATGGCAGTTCATCATGAACCACCATTTTTGCACAAGGTAGCCTAGAAGTCGTCTTATCATAAGCAACAACGATTAGTTTACCTCTACTTTCATCCAAATCAAAGGTCAGGTACTTTTGCTTCTTATTCGAGGCATAAATTGGTGATTTCCTGCACTGGTAAATCACGTGTGACTCATTGTTGTTGTGCCATTACTTCTGGAGTCGCTTGCATAGGTTTGGGGCCAGAAGTTGCACCTTGAATACACTAGCTTCATGTAACTCCCATTTGGATTCTTCAATTTCTTGAAATGTTGCCACACAATTGAGCTATTCTTCGTCTTGCTTAATCCGTCTTGATCTTCAGGAGGTGGTGGAAGTGGTGGTACAACTGCTTGAACTAAAGCCAAGGAGGCCCAGCCTAAGAGTTGTACAACTGCTTGCCAAATCATCAAATAATTGTACAACTTCTTCAACAGGAGCCAATGAGGCCTAGCGTAAGAGTTGTACAACTGCTTGAATAAGAGCCAAGGAGGCCCAACCTAAGAGTTGTACAACTGCTTGTCAAATAATCAAGTAATTGTACAACTACTTGTCAAATCATCTAAAATAAGAGTTTGGAGCCAAGGAGGCCTAGCCTCTTTCCAGAACTTAATACTATCAACTGAAATAGCTACTGTTGGGCAACTAGGACCGGAAATTCTGTTACCGACCAGATTGAACTGCAAATTCCAATGCAGTAACCGCACCGCAGCTAAAACAGTGTCGTTCTTAGCACACACAGAACAGAATTGTTGCACTTCGGGTCGGAATAGGGTCCATGTGTCGAATTGACCAGATTAAAACCAACCAACCCGAATTTAATTTAATTATATTTTTTATTTAATTTGAATACTTGTCAATTTCTGATTAGCTCTAAACCAAGCTTACCTAGACTTGGTCGCACTCGATCTAGAAGAAACCCTCAGAGAATAACCTCTCTTCGACTTGGCTGCATTCAATCTATTTTGCATTTTCTCTCCTCTCACTCTCTCCTCTCCTTCGACTAACCCTAAACGGCGCCGAGTCCAAAACCCTAAACATCATCTCCTCTCAAGCTCTCACTACTCAGGTGAGCATCCCCGCTCACTTAGAATTTTCTCTTCTCCACTGACCACTGGTATATCAATATATGATTGTTGTTCTTCATTTTTTGAATTGAATCAAGATGTTTATAACTGCTGGTGGGTTTTGCTGATTCTTGATTTGTTAATGTTTATGACTATATCATTTTGGTTCTGATTTGTCATTTGTTGATTTAAATTGATGTTTTGCAAAATGGCGACCATATGTTGATTTGTTCGACTATTTGCCTGTGATAGATAATGTGTTGATCTGTTCGACTATTTGCCTATGATATGTTAGACTATTTTCTAGAAATTGAAACTCTAACTTGTGTTTCATTATATTTCATGGCTGTTTGTAGGTTATGGAGGGGATTTCCTCAACTCCGACTTCTACACCAGCTGGAACTGCAGACTCTAGCATGGGATGACCCCCACACCGAGTCCTACAGCCAGTGGCGGATCTAGGATTCAAAATTAGGGTGGGCTACATATTTAAGTGTTTTCTTTTGGGCGAAGCCCAAATTTTTTTTCGGTACAACTATGCACAAATGTAAGAAATATCATTCTGTATTATAGTCGGGAGGCGAGAGTATTTGGAAGAGAACAAGCAGTGGTTTACTGGCTATGATAACGAGAGTGAGAAACCTGAGTGAAGAAGAAAACGAGAACTTAATCGCTTATTAGTGATAAAAATGACAGAGAGGAGATTGAAAACCTATTCCTAATTATTTTCGGGTGGACTTTAACATCAAGGCGACAACATTTTGTTGACACTATATATAGAAATTTTTTTTTTTCTCCAAAATGTCTGGGCGGGCTTGAGCCCACCCCATGATATATGTAGATCCACCAGTGCCTACAGCTGCAGTTGTTCAAGCAGTTGTACCACCACTTCCACCACCTCCTAAAGATCAAGACGGATCAAGCAAGAGGAAGAACAACTCAATTATGCGGCAGCATTTCAAATGTAATTATGATGATATCATGAGTATTATTAAAAATAAAAAATTTAGAATTTAATCATATTATTTTCGAGGAAGCAAATTGAACCGAGCTCACCTCTGTTCTACCAACGAAAGAAAACAAACTGGAAACTCGAGCGAATCCAATAAATGACACCAATCGAAATATTTGTGAGCTAGCATTAATCAAGCCTAACCAAGCTTGTAATAACAATTGTAATTTTTCTTTTCGTACTCCATCGGCTTTTATAATAGATATTATAATTGAGTCTGACTAATACAGGTATTCTCGACATCTCATTTCTTCTCAAACAAACAAACATGTACTTGATCTAAAGCTAAAGCGACTTAAGCGAGAGCACAGAGCACCCCCGGCATTGGGTCTGCCCTGAGAGCATGGTCTTTTGCATCCCTGAAACGTCAAGGTCCATTCTAGCTCAGAATAGTACATTGGGTACACTATACGTGTCGATTTATGCAGAATTACGTGTCCTCGACCCGGTCCCCAAACCTAAGAAAGCTTGTATTGTCAGCTCAATATATGTCCTCGACCTCTCTCTCTTTCCTATCTTGTGTTTCTCTTCTGTTTGGTATGTCTCGTCCATTTGTAAAGCTTCACGTGTTTTGTTCTTTTACCTCGGTTTTTACCCATCAAACAAATTTTGAGTATTTTGCTTCCTTCAAAATCAAAACCACTGCACAATTTTTTTCAGCCATAGAATTTGGTCAAAAACTTACCGAAAGGTTATATAGGGGGAGCAAAGAAATTTTAATTTCCAAATTTGTAACGAACATTCTTAACCACTGAAACTATAATAACCCAGTCAAAGAAATAATTGAGTACGAACTTTGAACCACTCAAATTACGAGGCTTGAGGAGGGATTGAATTGAAGCAAAAATCATGCTTAAGGTACACGAACTTATTTTGAAGAAACATTTTGAGTAAAGTAATTCTATTTTTCTAATTTGAACATTTTAAATCAATTAAACTATGATAACAAACTTTTAACCATTCAAGTTACAAGTTTAGATTTAAAATGAAGCAAAATCATGATAACATATTCACCTAAAACAAAAGTCAGAAAACATATCAAGCGATTCATGCAACGCTTACAATTTTTAACCCTCTTACCTCCTAAACTGAAATTTTATAGAGATTCACAGGACAATGCAAATGGTACTTTGCCAATTTCAATATATATATATATATATATATATATTATTCAGTGCTTTTCGTTCTTAAAAAAAGAAAAAAAAAAGATGATAAAAGGAAGTAAACCTAGTCTTTCACTTTCTACTTTTTGAAAAGCTGTCCGTTAGAGCTTGAAGAAGCACATGGGTCGCTCTCTCTTTTAAACGACTCTTTTATCCTCACTACACGACAAAGAAACCAACCTGAATCCTCAAACCCAATAAAATAATCATTAAAAACCCTAACTCCACTGTCGGTATCAAATCCAAACCAACAAAAACCCTCCTCAACCTAATATAATCATCATCATTAAATTAAACAAATCAATTAAATCCATAAAATCCGCAGTAATATTAATAATTAATAACAGAGCCACTAATAATAGTAATCAAATAATGTGATCATCATCATAAACCGTAGAAACCACCGTACAACCAAATCAACACCGTCCATCAATCTCTAATCACCGAATAATAAATCCTCTAAAATCCACTAAAATAAATTCCGCTCGAATATAATAACAATAATAATAAATAATAATAATAAATTATTTTCCTAACCCTAAAAATACGAGGAGATCCGCAACCTTCTCTGCTGATGTGAGCCAAAAACCAAGCCGTGACGTCATCAGGATGTGAGCGGATCTAGTGCAAGAGCCATGCCGCGACGGCGACGGCGGCCACGGATCCGACTGCGTAGACTCTGGTTGCGGCGGAGGCGGGTGCAGCAGCGGTGCCGGTCGGGGCGGCGGCTGGGGAGGCGGCGTCGGTTGAAGATGGGGTTGAGGCTGGTGGAGCCGGTGGGGAGGAGCTGGTTGGGGACGAGGTGGGAGAGTCAGATGAGGATGAGGAGGGGGAGGAGGCCGAGGGTGTTGGGGCCGAGGAAGGAGTAGTCTTGGATGGGGTTGGAGCCTGACCCTGGTTTTGGTTGGTCGGAGCTTGACCCTGGGTGGTCGGAGGCTGAGTTTGCTGGGTGGTCGGAGGCTGGGTCTGCTGGGTGGTAGGAGGCTGGGTCTGCTGGGTGGTAGGAGGCTGGGCTTGTTGGGGAGGCTGGGCCTGTTGGGGAGGCTGAGTCTGTTGTTGGGTCGGAGGCTGAGTGGTCTGGGTGGTCGGAGGCTGAGTCTGCTGGGCGGTGGGAGCCTCACCTTTAGGAGTGCCGGAAGGAGCCTGGGCGAAAGCCGAGGCGGCGACGAGGGCGAACATGGTGATCAAAACAAAAGCAGAGCGAGCCATTGTGGTTGCCAAATAACCAACAGAAGAGGAAGATGGCAGAAATGAAAACGAAATGCTTGAGGGTATCTGTTTCTCTCTCTCAAACAGAAACAAGACAAGGGATTTGATTTTGGAAGAGAGAAACAGGAGGAAGAGGGTTATATATAGGACAAATTTAGGGTCTTAGCCTGGTTGACGGTGTAAACGCGTGGGCAGGGATAGGGTACGACCGCGTTTACCGAGATTAGCGTGAGTCGTTTTTGGGACAGCACAGCACAGCAGGAAACGTGGTCTGCGCGTCGCACTGAAGCAAAGTCTTGGCTGTCACCGTCTGCAATTACCGTTTTGGTTAACACGGCTGTGATTAGATAACGCGCTTGTTCGGGTTAAACGGTGTAAGGAATCATTGGCGGACAGTAATTAACTAATTTTGGGGTTTCCCAAATCTCTTGGCATTTGCTTATTATTAGCAACGAAATTTCCTTTACAGTTGTGATCGACACGTTCGGGCTCTTAATTTTTATTGTTACTTTTTGATAATATCCCTTTCTTTTAATTTCATTGAAAAATAAAAATTTACTTACAAATTAAGGGAGGAATCATAGAAAATGTTGCTATTTTAGTATTGAGGAATAATAGGAAATGTTGCTGTTTTAGTGTCGTGTGAGAGCAATGAAGTACGGAGATTATATCGAGCAGCGCAAATAGTGTTTGTAATTCAACATTAGTGGACATTGGTTTTCAAGTTAAAGAAAAATCATAAATTGTAAATTGGATCCAGTCATGAATTTTGTGAGTGTTTCCAAATATTCATTTCTCCGGTACATTAACTTAATCTACATACAATGAACCACGTATCACATCATGTGGTTGTTGTGCTTCCTTAAATTTTCTCCTTTGTAAATGTACATAACTTTTTGAAATTTTAATATGAATTATGACCGAAAACAATGAATGTAATTCAAATGATTGAGTCGATTGAAATCTATACATGTATGTTATGAGAGAAAAACAACATATAATGGAGCATTTAAATTGAATAATTTTCAAGTTTCAATTATCTTATTGATCATTTAACATTTATTATGTGTGTTATGTATCCATAGATTATCTTCAAGAGAAATAATAGAAGGGACATTATCAGAAAAATGAGAAGAGAAATTTTATTAACACATTCCTAAATACTTAATACACATTGAAATTTTTCTACATTTAAAATCAGATTATATGGGTATATGAAATGACTAAAAAGACATCCATATTAGAAAATGAACTATAGTTAGAATATGTTTAATAGCTTTTAATATTGTTATAAATTACGCATTACAAAATTCTTATGATTGTTTATATTGTTTCATGGTAACTAATAGATAGAAAGAAAATAAAAACTAGTATGATATATATAAACCCTAATTGGAATCTTCTTCTACAAGCTTGACTACTAGTAATTTTGCATTACAAAATCCTTATGATTGTATAAGTTGTTTCACGATAACTAATGGAGAGAAAATAACAACAATGTGGTTATAAACCTAGTTGGGATCCTCATCATGTGTTCTTGATTATTTTCAACAATCTTGACTACCAGCAATTTTGAATAACAAAATTGTTAAGATTGTAAAGGTGTCATGATAATAATTGAAAGAAAATTAAAATTATTATGATGATTTTGATAATTAAACGCATTTAAATTCATTATGATATATATAGAATGTTGTGATTATGATAAAGATTGGCATGATGATTTTCATATTAATTTATAGGGCTAAATATTGATTATTACCATGTAGTTTAGGTCCAAAATCAATCCAGTCTCTCAACTTCTAATTTCATCAAAAACACTCCTGCACTTTCAATTTTAATCTAATAAGTCTAATTTGTTAGTTTTCTGACAATTGAGTTATTTAACTTGTTAACGTGGCTCATATATGGCCTATGTTTTATAATGTGGTGTCGACATGACCTGCATAGTCAATTTAGGAGTGATACTATTAAAAATAAATAGTTTTTCAACAAATAATCCAACTATAACTTGAACTCATACAGAATATTAATGAATTAGACCTATTAGATCAAAATTGAAAGTGCAAGGGTGTTTTTGATGAAATTAGAAGTTCTGGGACTGAATTGATTTTGGACCTAAACCAAATGGTAGTAACCAGTATTTAGCCCTAATTTATATATAGTGATTTCCTATAGAATTTTGAGATTTGAGGATAATTCAGGTAGTTTGAGTGGTGTATTTAATAAAATGATATAATAAGAAATCAAAAAGTGTATTAAATAAGAGGTGTGTATTAAGTATTTAGGGATGTGCGAATAAAATTTCCCAAATGAGAAAGAAAGAAAAGGAACAATAACATTGAAATCATTTATTTATGATTCTCTATGAATCATGTCTCACATCCTTTTAATCTTTACTCTTTACTTTTTCATACCTTAGCTTGGCTTAGTTTTGACCATGAAAAAGCATGAAAACTTGAACAGGTTAGCTTGGCTTAGCTTTACTTTACTCTTTTTTTTTTTTGTCAAAGTTATAATATTCATTAATAAACTCAAAGGGATAAAACCCTAAGAGAGAGCCCAAAGCTCCGAATTACAAGCTAACAGAAGTAGCAAAATTACACATCAAACCTAAGTCCACATGAATCTGGTCATATGATGGTAACCCTAAGAAATTACAAAAGAAAATATCCTAACTTGATATCTCTGTAGCCGCCACCCCAGTCATATTGCACGTCGACGAACTGTCGTACAATCATCGACCAAGATGTCACTAGAAGCGCCCAAATGAAATTATATAATCAGAGAACCCGAGGCCAATATAAGCCCAGAAAACAAATCCAAACATACCCAAAATACAAAATGATACGGAGGAGGAGCCAATACCACACACAGACCATCACCTCTCTACCCGAACCCAACGATCTGGAAGAGAACCACTGCCACCAAAGGGGGACCAAAGTCAGCAACAAAGAAAAAATACAATGGATAATGGGGGGTGAAACATCCATGCGTGAGCACCCATACCTGCTTGGTAAGTGATTTTCACTTTATAGAGGTAGCCATGGGAAACTCCAAGAAAGTTAGTGGTAGAGGGATGAGAGTTGGAGTGAGATATTGGGTGAGAGGAATTGTTGGAGCTGTTGTTAGATTTGAAAAATTTCCGATCTAATTGACAAGAATATGAAATAACATAGTAAGAGGAGGAGCAAAGCCCTCTAGATCTAGACACAACCAGTATAGACACCACAAGAGGGCTAGATCTGGACACAACTAGCATAATCACCACAAGAGAGTGTATAATCTGGACAAAGCCAGCAAAAACTCCACCAAAGGATGCCAAGGACATTCTCCTAAAAGAGCCACGCAGCTCCACAACCACCTGTGCAGACCGGCGGGAAGAGCCTCGCAGCTCCAAAACTGCCATATCTGACCGCCGGAAAGAGCCCTGCTTCCCCATAACCGCCATAACATCGGAAAAAGCCTCGTTGCTCCAGTACAGTCGTCATCCTTGGTCCGAGAGGGACAGATGAAGATCTGTCAGCCGAACCGGAGATGAGATACCCATCCATCTTTCTTGGATCGTGCCACCGCCCTGAAAGCCTGCCCTACACAGCTTCAGCATCCCCTCCCAGGCCTGAATGCAGCGGCAAGACGCGGGCAACGTTCGGCCTGGAGAGAAGAAGAACGTCTGGAGGTTTCTCTTTTTCGTCGCGTGTAAGGCGCGTTCTCTCTTTTAGACTTTTTAAAACCAATTTTACTTTACTCTTGGTACCACCAAATTGACATCTTTGACAATATGTTGTGATTTCCGCTACCCATATATCCCCAAACACGCCATGTTGTGGGTTATGGCCACCATGCTCATATGCAATGCTCCTATTAGATTATCATCCATAAAATTTTTTTGCAATTCAAAGTAATTACACGTTTTCAGGTGAGGCTCTAATGATGACTAATTGAGAACTTTCTAATCGACGGTTGTGAGACCCACTTTTCGATCACATTTCGGTAAATACGGTTAGGTGTTTAGATATTCATGAGTAGATCATTTCTACTAAGTTTTGACCAAATTGAAAATCATTAAGGCATTCGTAATCATGATTTTCATTTATAAACATGAATAGTTCAGGTTTGACAAATTGTGTTCGTCCACTAATTTGATCTAATTAATTCAGTACCTTAACGATTAGCAATTTGAAAAAAAAAATTTCAAAAATGATCTACTCTTGCATACCTAAACATCTAACGGTTGATTTGCAGAAATGTAATCGAAAAGTAGGTCTCCCAATCTGTTGATTAGAAAGTTTTCAATTAGTCCTGATTTTAAAGGTCCTCATTAGAGCCTCTCCTACATGTTTCCAGCCACGTATATAATTGTCTTGTGTCATTGAGATTAGGGTTCATGGCCACCATGCTCATATGCAATGCTCTTATTAGATCATCATCCACAAAATTTTATGGAATTGAAAGTAATTACACGCTTTCAACTACATATATAATTGTCTTATGTAATTGAGATTAGGGTTCACAAGTCATTCAATATTCGCTTATGACTTTCAAACCACAAGAGAAACAGTCCACCTTAACTAGGTTGTGTCCATTTGAGCCTAACCTTACTTAGGTGGACTGCGTCTATATGGCGGGTTTATGCCATGATTAATGTCATAATGTGGACCAGCTCTTTTCTTAGGCATGCTACTATTGTATGTATTCCTATTAATGTTGTCTTGCTTCGGGTGTTGGTGATTAAGGCGGGTTTCTTCCTTGGATTGTGCAGCTTATGCTTTTTGGCATAACTGGTCTCAGTGAGATACTTTGGCCACTGGTTCTATGTCATAGGAAGAAGATGTTGTGCACCCTATGAGCCATGGCTAGGATTAAATTGTATGCTACTGTCCCTTTTCTTGATAGGTGAAACAACATAGGAAGGTCTAAATCCAGACCTTAGGTTTTTTTTTTTTTTTTTGTCAATTCCAGAGTCTGTCATTTCCATATAAATGCGATATAAAGAAAATGCATGTGATAACATTTTTTTTTTTGGAGCGTAACTGACAATTCTTATTATACTTAAGGAGAACTCTCCTTTGTGATTACATCAGAAACAAAATAAGGAGGCACAACACCCCAAGAAGAAAATTGAAAACTAGAAAGAGCAAATCTAGCTAATTTGTGAGCCACAAAGTTGGCTTGATGGTAAGCATGAGTAAAATAAGAACCTGGCCTCTCATGGAGACTGAAGGTAATGTCATCATACACACGACCTAGAAAGGAAGTATGGGGAATGACTCTCTGCTTAGTTGCATTTGCAAGAGTTAGGGAATCTGTCTCAAAAATTACCGGGGAGAGCCCATGCTCAATAGCATGTAAGACAACGACTCTTCCCGCTATAGCTTCAACTTGTTCCGCTGATCCAACGTTTGAAACTGCTTGATATTGGCCTCCCAAGCACTGACCGAAAGCATCCCGGATAATTAATCCTATACCTCCACAACTGGTAGCAACATCAAACGCACCATCCAAATTTATCTTAACCCACCCCTCAGGAGGAAGTTTCCACCTTGCCTCCTTCAAAGGAGGATGCAAAATAGGTCTATTGTGAAAAGTATAATCAAAGAGTCTTGCATTAAGAGCAAAAACAACATCACCTGCACGCATGACCTTGTCATCCCAAAATCTTGTATTTCTCTCTTTCCAAAGTCCCCACAGAAAATATATAAATATATTCCAATTATCATCAGTCAACACCTTAGCACAATGCTGCAACCATTCTTTTAAATCTAAAGCCAAGGCGTCATGCGAAAAACATACATGTTGTAGACTAGAGTTTGACTACAATACTTGTTTAGAAAATATGCACTGACTACAGAGGTGATCAGCAGACTCTGCAGCTTGTAAGCACAACACACATGATGTATTCTCAATGGGCACATGCCTCGCTATCAGTAAGTCAATTGTAGGAAGACATTGTCGTACCAATTTCCACATAAATATCTTCGTTGTACCAGGTACAGTGGCTTTCCACAACCTCTTCCAATATAAAAGCATTGGGTTCGATTGCTCACCAGCCCCTTGTGTCGAAACTAATAACTTGTAGGCACTTTTAACTGTGAATTTTCCTTTACTATCATAGTGCCAGACACGTTGATCATGTGTTGCTCGAGTACTCAAAGGTATTGATAAGATTAATGAAGCATCCTCTAGTGAGAACAATTGATTCACCCTGGCCTCATTCCACTTCCCAGTATGAACTAACAAATCACTGACCCTGCTAGTACCATCAAAAATTCCATGTGCAGGAGTAGGTATGAAGGAAGGTGCCTTCGGTATCCAAGGGTCAGTCCAAATCGAAATACTCTGCCCATCTCCAACCTGCCACCTAGTACCCTTCAGAAGCAAATCACGTGCCTCAAAAATACTCCGCCAAGAATAGAAAGGAGTGGGGTGAGGAGCTGTAACGCCCCAAACCGCACCTCACCAGCTTGGGCACGTCACAGTGCCGCGGGGCTCTAAAATATAAACCGAAAGCTCGATTCACATTCTAGAGGACCGCTAGGCATTTAGTTAGAAAACTTTTTGCACAACACAGCGGAAGCTACCGATATTTTTGAGGTGAAAAACTTGAGTTGCTGAAATCTATTTCACTCATCCAGTACTTGGATAAGGATCACACGAGGTATGAATTTCAATGAAAGAGAATTCAACTAAAATTGACACGATGCTAAATAACCACAAGTTCCGAAACACGGAGTTCTAGAAATAGAATCTAAAACATCATCCAAATAATGATTTACCGAACTTGTTCCGCACACCCAGCTCCGTCCGCTACTGTCCCGTCATCAGTGCACAGTACCTGCATCCATACTGTTGTAGGGGGTGAGCTTTCGTCCTCGCTGCTCAACAGGAACTCTACCTCAAATAGACTCAAAACCAATAAACAAATATTTGGGCTGCCCAGTATGAAAACATATTTAAACCAAATATTTAAAAGAACGACAAACTTTAATGTTTTTCAACTTGAAAACCGATGCATGATGCTTAAATAAATACGGCGCCAAATCCAAGTATTACTTGATGGCCGGTCCCATAGACCCACTACACGACCTTACCTTAAATTAATTTATCACCAGGTAAGCGTAGCGAGAGCGTCCACTACCTAGCTACACACACGTACCGGGCCCGCCATTTCGATCGGAATACCCGGACGACCGGCGTAACTAACCCTCCGGAGGTTAAGGGGATCGAACCCAAGGAAGTCAGAGCCACCTTTCGCTCTCAAGCCATCACACATTTTCTCACGGATTGGTTAGTATGCATTGCATTTTACATAACCAACCCATACCACTTATCATGCATCACATTAATAAAATATAAAAGAAACTCACAAACCGAGGAGAGTCCTGAATCCCTACCTGGATTCCGATGCTTTCTCTCACGTATTCCGAGAGTCGCGAACCTTCCGTTCCTCTGGTAATTGGAGTCCTAAGTTCCGACATTTCGATAGTCAATATCTTTTGAACAATTAATTGAAATCTCGACGACTACAAATCGTACAATCAAGTTTTCCTGGTTTGACCAGGAGTTGACCAACTTTGACCATTGTTTGACCAATCGATACAGGTTCGATAATTGGGGTTACCGAACATTTACATGAAGTTTAAAGTATCGACCAAATATGCATTGAGTGCACCCAACTACTAAGGCCACCCATTATACATATATAATAATTCCTTTCATTTACTATCAATTTAACATATACACAAGCAAAGATCATATTTCCAATTTCGTAAACGATTTATCCTAATTCACCCAATACTTGGTCTTTTATTTCTATTTCACATTTTGTCGCATAGTAAATTCCATCGAATTACTATGGACACCCACATAACTTAAATCATCCCTTAGCACCTTTTAAATTCACTCTCAAGCATTCAACATCACAACCAATTCAAAATTTCTGTGTTGTTACCTCCCAAATCACAATAGCCACAAATCAAACATAACAACACAATACCATTTATTCACTTATAACCAGTAATCCATTTCATAGAAACCTCACACACACACTCACCATCTCCGATCAATAATACAACCAATTTCTCAATCCATAATTCAATCGATTCTCCAGCCAACAAACAGAAAAATTTCCATCTAAATCTCGCTATTACCTCCGGTACTACAATCTGCAAAGAAATCCTCAAACCACCAAACTACATAACTCGATCAAACTAGGTATAGCACCATGGTTCAACCAAATCTCCAGGACAGAAATAATTCAAGAGCTCTTCAGTCCAAAATTTTCGAATTCATCACAAGAGCAACCTTTGAATTCAAGGTTTGGAATTATACCTTCGAAAACTTCTCCAAGAAAGCTCAGTTGAACAAGGATGATGATGAACTGGGAATGTAGACGTGATCTTCCCAGCAAGTTTCCCAATTCCATGCCTATAGTTGCAGTCGAGACCGAGGCAAGCCAAGAAGAGCCGGAAAAGTAGCCGGCGACAGCAACAGCGTCGAACCCAGAAACGAAAACCATCAGGACCCAATCCAAACTGAAAACTAATTATACAGATTTGAAGATCATGACCAGGAGAAAAGGTTTTATACCACAGACGGCCCAAACGGTAGCCGGAAATCGCCGAAATTCACCGGAGCAGTCAAGTCTTCTCACCGTCGATTCTCCCTCCTCGCCCAGTGCATGAGTGATCCGAGACCGCAGACGTGACGGCGATAAACAGAGGAAGACATCGGTGGTTGCGCGTCGTCGATCGGTGGCCGGACGGCGTCGCTCCGGTCGGGTCACATGATCGGGTCGCCGAGTCCCAAGGATGGGTCGATCTCTCTCTCGATCTCTCTAGATGTTTCTGATGCAATCTGGTCCCTTCCATGGGACTTATAATCCAAACAGACCAACTCCAATGGTGGAGATCAAGCGGTGGAGTCAACAGACGGCCCAGATTGGTCCACGACATTTTCTATTTTCTTAAATGATTTCCAAAATCTCAAAACTTCGGAAAATTGCTATAAATAGCTCGGGTATCTGAAAAATTCCCCGAAAATTCCCACGAACTCGTCGTGTCGTGTACTTTATTATCCAACTCCTAAATTGAGGATTTCACTTTAGGAAAATTTCTGAAAATTTCCTCGAGCACTTTGACAATTATTGAGATCGATAAATAAATTATCGAACTATTTCACTTCAACTCGATAAACTTTTCCGGGGCTCACAGGAGCAGCCTCCCAAAATGATGTGTTTAGAAAATACCTAGCTTTGTATAATTTTGCAATGAGAGAATTTGGTAACTCCATAACCCTCCACCTTTGTTTGGCTAACAAAGCTAGGTTAAAGGAATGCAAGTCCCTAAAACCTAACCTGCCTTCCTCTCTCGATAAGCAAAGAGCAGACCAAGACTTCCATTGAAGTTTTCGCTAGCTTCTCTGGTGTACTACCCCACCAAAATCGAGCACATAATTGTTGTAGATCATCACAAAAAAATTTTGTAAGTAAAAAACAACTCATTGCATACGTCGGTAATGACTGTGCTACCACTCTAATAAGAATGTCCTTCCCAATTTTGTAACTTCATGTCTAGCCGCTCTTTTATGTATTGAAAAGTTGCAGTTTTTGCACGCCCAACATATGTAGGAAGTCCTAAATATTTCTCATGTGACTCTACCATCACTACTCCCAGTCCAGCAGCCAAATCCGCCTGTTCGCTGACACTAACATTCTTACTAAAAGTCACTGAGCTTTTATGGAAGTTAACTTGCTAACCGGAAGCTAACCCATAAACTTTAATGATTTGTTGTATCTTTTGACACACCAAATGAGTAGCCTCCGCAAATAACAAACTATCATCTGCAAATAAAAGATGATTAATACTCGGAGCTCCAGAGCAAATAGTAATACCTGGAAGATCCCCAGACAATGCACTCTGAGTAAGTAATGCTGAGAATCCCTTTGCCCCAAGGAGAAAGAGATATGGAGAGAGAGGATCTCCCTGCCGGAGTCCCCGAGAAGGGATGACATACTCTCTAGGCTTCCCCCGAACCAAGAAAGAGTATCTAACTGTGGAAACACATTGTATTACCATCTGAATCCATGAAGGAGCAAAACCAAGTCTCTCCATAACGTTTCTAAAAAAAAAATCAACTCCATTCGATCATATACCTTACTCAAATCCAACTTCAATGACATATACTTGTCCTGACCAGAACGCTTATTATGAATGAAATGAGAAACTTCATTGGCAGCTAATATATTATCTGGAATAAACGCACTTTGATATGGTGAAATAATTTGAGGTAAGATCACCTTCAGCCTATTGGCAATAACTTTAGAGCAGAGCTTATAGATGACATTGCACAGCGCTATAGGATGTAAGTCAGCCATCGTCTCAGGATTACTTACTTTAGGTATGAGGCATATATGAGTATAGTTTATCTGTTTTAGAAGCTGGCCAGAGTGCAAAAAGTCCTGAACCGCAGCAGTCACTTCTACCCCAATAGTCTCCCAATAATGTTGGAAAAATATAGGAGGCATCCCATCTGGACCGGGTGACTTGGTTGGATACATTTGAAAGAGGGCATCCTTCACCTCTTCACATGAATAAGGCACACTAAGCATAGAATTCATCTCCTCTGACACACAAGGTTGCAGAGCTGCTAGTGTTTGCTGTAATGCCTCGTTATCAATAACTCCAGTTGTGTACATACGTGAAAAATAATCAGTAACTATATTTTCCACTCCGACATCATCTTCAAACCAAGTGCCTTCCTTATCAAACAACCCAATGATGAAGTTTTTTCGTTTGCGATTGGAAGCCTTTCGATGAAAATACCCAGTATTCATGTCCCCATCTTTAAGCCAAGCTACCTTAGCTCGTTGAGACCAACAAGCCTCATCTTGAGATAGCAACAGTTCTAACTGAACCATAAGGTCAACCTTTTCTTCCTGAAGTTCAATAGAGTTAGGGAGCCCCATAATCACCTCCAATCTTTGTCTAACTACGAACATTGCTTTTTGTCGATCCCCAAAAGTAGCTCTCTGCCATCGATCCAAAGCAATACCAGTTCTCTCAATTTTCTTAGACACACAGAACAAAGGTTGTCCAGTAATTACCGAACCCCAATGATTCTGAACTAGCGGATCACACTCAGCATTTTGAAGCCAGAAAGTCTCAAACTTGAAACGATGGAATCGCTGTTGCTTTGCGATAGGCTTCGAACTTACTTGTAAGAGAATCGGAATATGATCTGACTTACTTGGTGGAAGATGAATAACCCTAGAATGCATGAACAGATCTAGCCATGTTGGAGTAGCCACTACTCTATCCAAACGCAGTTTTGTCTCAGAATCACTCCAAGTATATGGAACTCCAAAGTAACCCAGGTCAATTAAATCAGCATAACCCAAAACTTCACGAAACCCTCGCATTTGGCGCTCTGGTCGAATTCTACCATCAAGTTTCTCAGAGGAATTAAGGATTTCATTGAAATCACCTATCACTATCCACGGTAGTGCATCAGCATCGGCCAAAGAACGAAGCAAAGCCCAGGACTCAGACCGCTCCGCTGTCGTAGCGTTCCTATAGAATCCAGTTAAACGCCATAAAGGCTCACCAACCCCTCCTCCAATCTCGACATCAACGAATCTGGTATCTATAGATCGTACACGGAGTGGAATTTCATCACCCCAAAACAATCCTAACCCACATGGAGTAGAAAATGTGATAACATGTGTAATCTTCAATCTTAATAAATTATTGTCTTAAAAAAAAAAACATAATATTTTTTTTCTATTGAGATCACACGGTATTCTTAAAGGCTTCGTAGACCAAAAGTCTAATCCGTTCATGTCAAAACGGTTTCTCCCCCCTAACCATCAAGAATAGATTGAGATTTAAACTCCAATCAACATCGATGAGATTCAAACCAGCATGTGGGGATTCCGCACCTAAAAGTTCTCACCAACGCAATCACCTGTAATGGTTAGAAAAACATAAGACATTGTTTGCATTATCTAAAAGTGGGAGATAGAAAAACATAAGATTATTGAAAAGTTGAGTAACACTTGATATCACCCATTGATTTAACACTTACTCCTTAAGCAATAGATATGGGGGCTTACTTTACAAGAGGAAGCGACTTGGCTAGAACCCTAGTCTATCGAGTCTAACAGCGGCGGAGCCATCTCCAATCGGATTCTGTCGTGCCTAGCAGTGCTTGACATCGAGTTCTCCTTCCCGTCAAGGATCGAGGTGTTGAGGACGGGAGAGCGACCTTACGGTGGACTTCTCACGCCGGCCTCAGAGTACGACATCGACTGATTGTGAAGAGGTTTCCGTCGATCGCTGTCGTCCCAAGTGAGGGTGTTTCGGGATTGGTGGCCGGCGTTTGAACTTGCAGATAGGAGGCCGACGATTTGGTCGAACTCGCGTTTTGGCTTAGCAGAGGGCGGAGTGTGTCAGTGCAAACTGGTCGGCTGCGTTGGGGATCTGAAGTAGAGGGTGCGCGGCTTGAGCGTCGGCGGTCTCCTTTCTGCCAGCGCTGATGATGCTGTGGACCGGGCGACCACCGGAGGGAGGCGAGGCGGCAGCAGCAGCCTGGCCACTACGGGTTAGGGTTGTTGCCTTTTTTGCTCCGGTTTGGGCCTAGGCTCTTGGGCCTGGGTCTAACCTTGGGCTGATGGGCTCCATGATGTGGGCCAGTAGGGAGGGTGTTTTGCCACCCTCATTTGTCACTTAATGAGTAAGGTGGGCCAGGCCTGAGATGTGGACCTTCTTGGGCTTTCAGGTCGACTTATGGTCCATGACCAATCGTTTCGGATCAAAACTGCTACGGGAGTTGGTAATTATCTGGAATAAGTTTGGTGTTTTTTCCTCAAGCGGCTTATGGATAAGGAATTGCTCATATTTGTTTGCTAGGAAGTGGCTTCTCTGTTGGTACCGCAATTGCGCGCCTGGCTAATGGGGATGCTAGTCAATGATTTTGCCCTAGAAGACACGGAGTTGTTCTTTGTTTATGAGTTCGCTTACAAAGCGGGCTCAAAATTGTCTTGTAATGAGTTTACATTGCTTAGATAGGAGCGTGGTTGTTACCCCGCCATTTTTCTGTCTTTAAGTGTATGTTCGACTCTGGCTTGTTGGCTGGTTATCTATTGATATTAACCTTTTATTTCAAAAAAAAAAAAAAAAAAAAGATATGGGGGCTTTTTTTATGTTTTAATTTTTTTTTAATCTGTATTAATTAAGCAAACAACCCTTAAGGTTAAATTTTCTAAAATCCCAGCAATTGCCCTTCGTTTATTAAACTACTTATTGTTAGAAATTTCATACATAGAGGGTTAAAAAGAGAAATGCACGACTCCCACTTATAGTTAGCGGCAAACCCGGCCACGACCACGTTTTGAGGAAGAAGAAAAGAAGTAACTCCCACTCAAACTCAATTTCTTTTTTCCAAAAACGCGTTCTTCCTTTGTTCTTTTTAATCTCTCCCATTGCATACTTGCTTAACTGCAACACTGGAAGATCGATAAAATTAAAGCCGGATCAAATGAGGTTCTACAGGTTTAGTTTTTGCCAGTTTTGATTCTTAACAATTGATAATTTATCTAATTGACAAACTTTTCTACAAACCAAAATTCATGAGGAATTGGTTTATGCAACACAGGAGATACCCTACACGGTCTTTGAATCTTCATTCAAGTAAGGTAAGTGGTTCCTTTGATCCTGCGTTCCCAATTGATTTATGCTTTCCTACTGTTTTCTCTTCATTAAGGTATGATTTCTCCAACTCCGTATGTTTTTTTCTTTTTTTCTTTTTAACTGTTCTTATGTGTAACAATGCACTATCTTCGGAACACACTTTCTTTCTTTTTTCCCTTCTTTTTTCTCTTTATGGGTCGTAGAAGATTTTTTCTCCTTTGCTACGTTTTCTTGTGTTTAGTGGCAGCATCAAGTGCCAGAGTGGAAATCCATCAATGCTGACAATTTGTTTAGGTTTTTCTATTGTTTTTATTTCCTTGGATTATATTTCCATATTGATTTTGGGTGTCAATTACAATTGGGTATAGCTATGAACAAGCAATCAAGCATCGAGTATATAGACATTAAGGAAAAAGAAAATAACAAAAGATAACACATTTTACAGTTTGCAAAGAAGACTAAAACGAATTGGCTTCCAGCAATTACCACAGATGGAACTTATCTCTAAAAGGTTGGCTACAAATTTGGCAAGAAATTCTGCCAGATGATGAGGAGGTTGTGGAAGGGTGAGGACCAAGAATAGATGTGCCACCAGAGGAGATGCCACGTCCTTGAGTACCAAACGGAGTTGGTGTACTCAATCTGCCAAAGCTAGAGGGAGGATAAGGATTACGTCCTCCAGAAAATGAAGGCTGATGACGACCTCGGCCTCTCCCACGGCCAGAGTTAGAGACATGGAGGGCTGTCAGTTGAGAGCTGAGGTCAAGAGCACCTTGATGTTGATCAGCCATTCTCCGTTCCGCAGATAAAAGCAAGGCTTCAAGAGAATCATACGTGATAGGGGTATCACGTGCTTGAGCAGAACTAACCGTGGTCTCATAGACTGGACCAACGTTGTTCATAATAATAGAGACTAGATCTTCATCACCTATAGGATGTCCTGCGAGAGCAAGATTATCAGCAATGGTATTAATCTTGTCAAGATAGTCAGAGATGCTGAGATTGCCACGGAAAGTACGAAGGAGATCACTGCGGAGCTGTAGAACCCGGTTTTGGGATTGAGAGGCATATCTCCGAGCCAAGGACCGCCAGGTGGAAAAGGCAGATGTGGAACGAGCTACTGTTGCAAGTACTGAGGGAGTAAGAGACCCATTGATCCAACTGAGGACAGTCTGTTCTTGAGCAATCCAATTTTCATAGTTGGGATTGACAGTGTCAGAAAGTTTACCATCACTATCAGCAAGAAAACATGGAGGGCAGGGATTAGTGCCATCCACAATACCCATGAGTTTGCGACCCTTGAGAATAGGAGTGATCTGAGCCAACCAAAGAGGATAGTTGGTCCTATCTAACCGAATGGAGAGAAAATGAGATACATTGCCAGAAGAAAATTCATTTCCAGTAGTAGAAGACGGTGAGGAATTGACAGAATGAGTATTGTTGAGGGTGAGGGTTTGGGAGGAGGTGGTGGAGGAGATAGTAGAGGAGGAGGTTGAACTGGTAGTGGTCATCGGAAAAAAAAAAAAAAAATTTGTCGTTAGACACTATAAGCTCTTGATACCATAAAAGGTTGAGAAGCAAGAGATGGAAATGCAGTAATTTGGCTCAATCAATTGATGGCCAATACCATGTATTTATATTCAACCGAATACTAGTGATCACTACAAGTTGTTACAAATGATAGAGCATAACTCTAATAGATTTACATATATAATTGATCAGCAAGATAATCATACAGATAAATGTTGCAACAGATTGATATTAGAAGAAGGTGGGATAAGGTTAGGACTTAGGAGACGTGAGAGAGAGAGTTGCCTTGCATGCATGCATACGTGAAGAGGGAAAACATTCTCTTGGTTTATCAATCTCATGGTTTTGTATGCATGCAATTTTCATTTTGAATTGTATCTGTGTTTTCATATTTTTTTTCTCTCTTATTATTCAGAAAATCATTCAATTCATATGAAAATCCAAGAGAGATGGTACCTAGAACTTGGAAAACAATTAATCAATATAGAAAAAGGTACTAATAAAAGAAGAAGGAGAAAAGTTTATCCATGCCACTCTGTTTTTTTCACTCTTCAACTAAAGATAGCTTAGTTAAACGAACCCATCAAATATAAAACACAGAACTACAAATTAATTGCATACCTGATTTTCATATGAATTGAATGATTTTCTTTTTCTTTCAGTATGATTTTGTCTATGTTGATGGCTAGAATGATATTTATTTTTATCATCAATTGACCTTCCTGATAGTCTAATCGATCTTTACATGCTCCTTATTTTTGTTCATAAAAAGTTTTCTATTTTATTAGGTTAATTGTTGAAATGAAGCAAAGAAGAATTTTCTCAATCTCAACACTCTGACAGAAATGGTTATTTTTTTCTTTCTTCATTGCTTGATTTTCATGTCTGCTCAAGGAAAAAGTAGTGCCATAAGCTGCAATGAAGGGAGAATGCAGGTTGCCGACCTTTTCTTTAGCAACTTGCAAGAGTGCATAAAAAGCTTAGTCCTTTCACTGTTTGATTGGAGATTGACATAGCCTTCACCAAGTCCATTCAAAGATCAACTTATATCTCTCAAGGTCGGTGAAGTTCTGATATATTTCTGTTAAAAAATTCAATTCTTTTTTGATTATTTCAGATCGAGTTGATCATAGAAAGAAGATTATGGAAGAAGGTACAAAAAGGAAACAAATGAAAGTGTGAGAAGAAAACCATAAAGAATGTAAGGAGGAAGAGAGGGCATTATACTGAGGATGAGAAAGATTTAAGAAGATGGAAAAGGAAAAGCTGGCAGAAAAAAAAATAAAAATAAATTGTAATAAGCACATTTTGGACAATGTGCTATGTTATATTTTCTATTGTTGATGATTTATAAATGAACCTCACTTTCATGTGCTTATCATGTTTGTTAGTCTTAATTCTTGCAAAGTTTGATCTGTTAATTCGTTCAGTTTTTATGTGTTCTCAACATAACATATATAGGCAACCGAGTAGAAAGTTGGCCAACAAATAAAGCCTTCAAAATAGGATGCATGGACAAAGAAGTGAAAAAAAAATGACGGTAATAATGATAAAAAAAAAATTGAAGAAAATAGAAGTCTTTACGCACGCGTGAAAGTGGCATTTATGATGGAGTAGTGCTAGAGACACCAAATATTTATACCAAATTTATATACCGAATGATGTGGCAGGTGCCAACTCATCAAAGAAATTGCTAACATAGACTTTCTCTACTAATTTTTTCTTTATCAAAAAATTAAAAATCAAGAAAACCTAAAACCATTGCAAAGTCCCATATATGGCTGCCATCCTCATCGAGAGGAGATCATCTACCATCAGACGTAGATCTAGTTGGTTGGGTGAGGCTTTTTTCACCATTTTCAATGTTTCACTCATTTCACTCACCTTATTCACCTATCTTGCATGATATTTTTGGAGGACCTTTTTCTTCCAATAAGACTATTGGGGCCTATTAATCAACACTCCTTGGGTACCCCCAGACTCTAGATGACAAAGCAACAAGGATCTTCCATCAACAACTATGGTCAGGCCAATAGCCAATAAGTCACAATTAACTGCAGACATAACACGATCCCCAATTGTTGGCACTGAATATAGCCCAATCTCTAATTGATTCTTTAATTCAAATTTTTAAAGTTCAAATGTCTCAAGGAAATCATGAAAAGAGAGGGAGTAAAAGAAGGAGAAATGAACTTTGGTAAGTTTGGATGGCTTTTAATTAATTCATTAATTCATCTGACAACAAAGGCAAAAGTTCTAGCACTTTTTCATGCTCCGGTTAGGAAGGGTGAAGCAAGAGTGGATGCAAGAACAGCGAAGCATGAGTGGATACTCAAATGTATAAGGAAGAAGATAATTAATGGTCTAGGTTTAACCTTATCTTGTTTTTTTTGTTTTGTTTTTTTTTTTAAGGAGAAGCATAAAATTGTATTATTTCCATATCATCACCATCTTAGAACCAAAATTGACGACATAGCAGGTGCCACATTGTAAATTATAATTCCAACATTGTAAAGGTCATAGGTTCGATTCTCATTGACATATGTAAGGGTGGGGTGGGCTAAGGGTTAAAAAAAAATAAAAAAATAAAAAAAAAGGTGCCACATCATTTGGTAATGAGTTTTGGTATAATTTTTTGGGATCTCAAGCATTTTCCTTTATGATGTCAGATCTGTCTTTGGTGTGGAATAACACTGGTGCAGAAGAAATGAAGAATATATGTTTTTTTTTTTTGGTTCGTCTTTAAAAAACCAAAATAAGCTGCCTCACTGTTGTGATTTCCTGAAAATAGAGGAATGATATTTTGCAATACATACCGTATCTTTAAAGATATAAGTCGCACGCTATAAGAATTGCTATGGGGAATTGGTTCACACATCTGGTAGGAATGTAAGGTAACGTGGGTCGGTACAATAACAATTGTTTGAAATGTACCAATATCGTCTCTTGCATGGCCCACGTCGTGAACCGGGTCTCTCTTTCGTTTTCTTTTTTGGTAGAAACATCATAAGACCAGACCAAAAAACCGCAAAAGCAACGAAGATAGAGTCGCGCCGTAGACGTAGAGCAACAGCTTTTTCATTCCAAATGAGAAAACCAGAAACCCTTTGCATTTTTTGCTTTTGCTTTCGCTTGTGGAAATAATGACTCGTTTGAAAGAGCCACACATTTCACAATGCCATAAAACACTAGCTAGCTCTGGGTCGTGGGGTCATTATAAATGTACAAAGATATTTGCGAGGTACGTGGGTCGGTTGTTAATTAGAAGACATATTACAGTTTACACAATGTCACCATGCACCAAAAGTTGCATAATAACATCGATCATCAATGTGTTAGTCAGATAATATAGTATAATACAATATGATTATAAAATGTACAATACGTAAAAATTAATTGAGTAGACCAAAGTGTACAACATGGCGTGTGGCCACCATGCTCATATGCAATGCTCCTATTAGATCATCGTCCACAAAAGTTTTATGGAGTTCAAAGAAATTACACGTCTCCAACTACATAATTGTCTTGTGCAATTGACATTAGGGTTTATGAGTCATTTAATATTCTCATTGTAACCTCCGAACCACATTGTAGAACTCACTAGCGTTCAGTGGCAATGTGAGTTTCTCTTTCAAAAATTTGCTAGGCTTGGGTTGTTTACTCGAGGATTCACCTTTTCTTATCGTTTGATCTCTCTTAGATCTTGGGGATGTGTTCCTAGTTTCATTGGAACCGTGAAATTGCAGAAACATAATTACCTAGCCTAATGAGATGTTGTCAGTAGGCCAACAGTTAACACAAAGCACGTATAAGACTAGATCAACAACACACGACATGTTGACGCAGTAAAACCCTCCTAAGAGGTAAACAACTGCGTGCACTATGCCGGTAAACAATCCACTAGTAAAATATTAGTACAAAAAGAACTTGCACAAACTCTACTTACTAGACCCTACTAGAAAGGCAGCTTGATCTTGTCTTTGCTACTGAATCTGGAAAGTGGATCTGATCCAACTTCGTCAATCTTGAAATGGTACAACACTAGACTCGGTCGTCGATCACCTCAAGGCACAAACCATGCATGAATGCAGCACACACAGAAGCATAAAACCAAGGCTTTGAAAAAAGGTATTTGAGATGTTGATAATCCTTCAAGAATTAAACATGGAACAACTCATGAAGAATTATCGAAAAAACTTTTTAAGCTCAAAGTTCTCTGAAAAGAAGTCGTAACCTTAGCATGCTAAACAAACATGTATTTATACTAATGAGACATTGGAGATATGCTAGGGTTCCTATTGTGCATGGTTTTTTTTTTTTTTTTTAAAAACGTTTTTTTATTGAGCATGGATAATAAACACAATCTCATAGCAAGCCCGTTCACTACACTAAGAAACACGTCTGACTCAGCAACTCAATAAACAGAAAACTACTATCCTAATCTAGGATAGAAGAACTTGTTAACTCCTAAAAATAACATAACACACATGAATGCAGACTTACCATTTGAAGATGCTGAGATGAGTTGAGTAGCGAGTCTTGTATGTGATCCGAGCTTCTGAGTTCCACAATTAAGGAGTATTACAATACATATGACTCTTGATTGTTTAGCTAGGAAATGCCAATTACACAAATATGACACTAACAAACCGGGTTAGGGGCCTTTTCTTCCTCTCGGCTTTCTTCTCAATGATCTCGGATTCTCGGCTTCCCCTTTCTTGACTTGTTTGTGTGGTTGGTGAGGGAGGAGGTTTATCGTGTCTAGTGGTTGTCCTTTTCTTGGATGATGGGAAGATGAACTAGTATGTGGGATTGTTGTTTCTTGGTTTCATCCAAGTGGAGGTATGGTTGGCCTTGATGGCTTTGGTCCTTTAGCTATAGAAATTGGTGTTTCTAAGGGTAGGCGTTTGGATCAGAGGAAAAAAAAAACCAAAGTATTGGCCTTAATTAAACCGAAACTGACGATTTGATTTGGTTTTTTTTCTTTAAATTTTCTGTTCGGCTTTAGTTCGGGCCATATATATGCTAATTTTCTGGTTCAATCTCAGGATATGGATTTTGAAATCTTAATTTACCCAAACCGAGTTGACGGTATATATATTAAATTTTTTTTTTTTAATTGGGCGGCAATGTTTGAGTGGACAAGCCAATCATTTGGCCAAACCCTATTATTTTTCTATATAAAAACAATAAAAACAAAACCTACTCTACTAACACAATCTTTCTCTTCTGCCGCATGCACTTCTTCCTTGAGTTCTTCTTTCATTCTTCTTTTCTTTTCTTCATTTTTTGTTCTGTTCTTCATCATCCGAACCAAATATTATATATCTTCTTTAAATTCTTCTTCTTTTCTCTTGCAATTCTTCTTCGTCTCCCTCAGCCATCATGTTTCTAACAATATGGAGATCTAGGATTCTATATTTTCAACTTTGATTGATTGGGTTAATGAAAGATTGAAGTTTTTGGGTTGAATTCGTGATATCTTGGTTGATGATTTGAAACAATCTCAATCATATATGTTCAAGACTTTGATATCAATTCCAGTGAGAAAATCCGAAACCCGAAAGCTGAATTGAAACTGATTTGTTTGGTTTTTACTCGGTTTTAGATCTTTACAATGTTCAACCCTAGCTGAACTGAACTTGTCGGTCTTGGTTCCAACTGTCAATGAGACCGGACCAACCCACGCCCAAGTCTATTTTTAACAACGGACTGGCATAGATATGGTCGCACTCTAATCTAATTGGTTTTGTCAATAGTGGGATAAACAAGTGGCCTGATAGGAGTATAAAATGCAACCACTATAATGTTCAATCATTTACATATTACTTGGCCATTTCCTTGAAAAAGTTAGTTTTAACTCTGTTACCTTTTTGGGTACTTTGTGAAGTAATTCAAGAGAAAAGAAAGCTTTAATGGAGAAATAAAGGTAACAAACATGAAGTACAGATGCAAGGGTTGAAGTTTGATCTCTCCTTCAGTCAAAAATTACAAAAGAAGTTTACGGAAATCGTTGTGCAAAATAGTTACTACAAAGCTGACAAATGATTTAAAAATTAGTTTGAGCGCAACTCATTTCTACATGGCTGTTGTATTTGCAATTTGATCTTGAAAAGAAATTTTGAAATCATCTTGCTTTGATTTCAGTTGTGATGAATTTTCTAACGTCATTCAAATTTTACATTTGGCTCCGGTTTAAGTCCTCTCAATCTATTTATGTTCTTTGAATATAACTCCCTTAACCTTGGAACCATCTCTTTTCAAGAGTTTATTTAGAACTGTTTAGTATTTAACCTTGATTCGAAATTGTTGACCACCTGATTATTGATCCATTCACTCAGACTTGACATCTGAATTCAATTATTGAATTTCATTCAGTCCAATAATTATTGGTCCTCATTTGTTCTAAGTCGGGAATGTTTTTAATGTATCAAACTGTGTTGAATTTGCTTTCATGTTTGAAAGTACTTTTATTCCCGATTATACTATTTCGTGGACTCGTAGTTCAAATTATTCATTTTCACTTTGTCGAGTTTATATGTCATTTAATGCCACCCAAAGCTCGTCCACTTCATGCACAGTACAAAGATTTAAGGAAGTTGTGAAGTGGGATAAGAAATGGTGCCATGGCCAAGTAAAATATGCATTGGAAAAGGATGTGCCTCGGTATGAAAAACTTGAAGCTTTGATTTGAGGTATGTACACTAGCTAGATGCATCTCCATGGTTATGAGCATTGAGAATTTGCTGTCATCATGGTATTTGATTCTAATTGGTTGCTCGTAGTGGAGAAAGGAAATGTCCTTCTCACTAATTAAACATGCTTTGGTTAATTTCGGGTAATTTGGGAGATTACGGATATTGCAGTAACAGTGAAGTTGTTCTTAATCGATTGAACAAGATCATTAGTTGCTTAAGTAGAATTGGAAATAGTTCGACATTTGACTTCGTGCAATTATCGAAGTTCCTTGTAAATTGGTGATGATGAGCAAAAGGGAAAGTCGTCTCAAAATAGGTGAAGAATATTTCCAACATATGTTCGTGTCGACTCCAAATTGAGAACTTTTCATCTTTCAATTTTACGTCACTAGGGGTATTGTTTGCACCTGTTATTTACATGTCGACATACTAAGCTCTGGCTGTTGGATGAGACAGAATTTTGGCTGAGATTAAGTAAGGGCCAAGAATGAAGTCACTTGATTATTTGGCTGAAAATGAAATTAATTGGGCATTTAACTGAGATGAGGAAACTAGTCAAATAAGCATTAGGTCGACCGAGAATATAGAGTTTAGGTCATACGGCCGAAATGAAGGTGTTGACTGAAATCAGAGTTTCTCAGTCACTCGATCGAGATTATAGTTTTGAGTCATACGACTGGGCATTGTTAGGTCACTCGACCGAGATTAGAGTTTTGAGTCTGAGATAAAGACATCGTTCAATCACTCAGCTGAGCTTTGAGTTTTGGGTCGTACAACCCAAAAGATGATGAAAGTGGATCACACGGTTACATGGTTGGAAAATCCAAGTTCAAATGAGTGACTTCTCAGATGGGCCAAGAAGGAGCTTAGATATGCTCGGCTAAGCCCAACTAACAAACATCGGCTGAAGAGTCCGTTCAAGGAATGAATCCTCACAAGGAAAGAGTTCAAATCAATTAAGGATTTCAATTGTGAAGAATCCAGATATCAGCCGAATCATAACATTTATGGATGAATCAACCCAAAAAAGGAAGATGAATCCTACTTAAATACCAAGTCTTAGAGAGCCAGTTAGCCTAGGTTTTGATCTGTATATATAGGAGCTTTAAACTCATCGTAAGAGGTCATGCACCACACAAACAAATCAATATATAACTTTTACTCACAAACTTTTCTCTTGCTATCTCATAGGTACTTTGCCTTCGATTCAACTTTCATAACTTGTTTTCATTTCTAGTTTTTCTTAGTTTCAATTTAGTACTTTACTTTCAGGGACCTTACTTTCTTGTTTATTTTATTTTATATGTACTTTAATTATCGCACTTAGGAGCAGTTCGTAATGTAGAATTCTTTACCGTTGATCTCTTTTAGGATCAATGCGATTCGTTGTTCACACACACATCATCTCACAACACTTTGACAACCGAGTCCATTTCACCTTCGTCTTCACAGTGATTTACGAGTACCTTTACCTGATAGATCTCGCTTATTGCTACCCTAACCTTTGAGTTTACCCAGGAAGTAAACATTATCGAAGATCCCGGTCAGGGTTAACGCCTAGCCGAAGTCCTTACAACACAAGCATTAGAACCTAACGGCCGAGAGGGTTCCTTCCTCGGCCTACAATCATTTGATAAGAAGTCAGATACAAGTGCAAATCAGATCTGAACCTCGCTCGGCCTTTCGGCTGCGAGTTGGCATGCCCGCGCTATTTCAGAAGGACTATTAAACCGCAGGTCCCTCATGCCCTCATTTCTGCCTAGACGATTTTGAGGCAAACATGTATGACCCAGTCTTATTCTTCATTAACTTAGTGACTTCGACAAAAGCATGAAACCCTTGGTGGAATTCGACAACGCAAGCGAAACTAATTACTTCACAAATGTGTGTCGTCTTGGAGCTATGATAAAAACAATTGATGATGGACAGGTTCTTTCCAATGGACTATGAACATATTTTGTACCAGATGTATATTGAGTTCATATGTCCAAGGTACTAGAACTGTGACCAAGTACAATGCTGAGTTTTTACACTTCCTACAAACGCAACCACTCTCCAGGTCTACGGTAAATGATTACACATATTTCTTTACGTGTAATTGAATCTAGAACACTAAAAATATGTTAATCCTCAAGTCAATTAATATGTAGCTAATCCTTTTTTATTTATTTTGTAGAAAATTACTACACACATCCACGCTCCCAGTCTAAAGTAAACCCCTAATATTCACCACCAACCTCATGACAGACCTTTGCGTTAAAACTGGGCCTTCTACAAGTCTGCCACCATCATTGTCAAGGAACAAAAAAGAAACGAGTGGGCATACAAGAGCCTCCATGATAATGTAGAAGCTACTAGAGGTGGCGTACCAACCACGGCTATCGCATTCTCAAATCTAACAAACTGTATATTTTTATTTCTATTTAGTTTTCTTTTGAGAATTTGAAGGATTATTCATTGAAAGTTTTAAGGATTATCAAGAGCTTCTACATCTTCAAGATTCAAGAGTTGGGTAATTGTGGGAGTTATAATTTAAGATTAGCCATGCTAACTTTTTAGCCATTTGTGACTATTCTTGTTTTCTTCTACACTTCTCTACTCTTTTCTATTTGAATTTTGTAAATTTGATGTCTATGATTATGGATTGTGAGTGATTTTTTTGCTGGGAGCTAGGGTTATGTACCCTAGCCAGAATTTTGTCTAAAATATGTTTAAGTTAATATATTGATGCAATTTTATAGTATGGATGCTTATATCAATTATTGTTGGGTTGAAATGCATGTCTTGGAGCCTAATCAACTCTAGGGTGTATAATTTGTGAATGTCTAGAACGGAGTTAGAGACTTGACTCCCTCTCATTCATAAGCTAGAAACCCTGAATTTCGTGTTGAGGGGTTATAAGCATGGTGATTTACACCCGTTGCGTGATTGCACAGGCGGATTGCTTAGTAGTCTAATTCCCGAGCTTTACGCCAATTAGAGTGAGTTAGTGACCCTTGAACTAGCTCTATCTCTCTCTAATTGAGTTAGTGTGACCCTTGAACAGGCACATTAATACCTTGAACAGGCACATTAATACCAAAATGTGCACCCTCTCTAGCACCCGACATTCCCATTTATATTGTTTACACTTTTCTTAGTTCCTTTGCTTTTTTATTGATTGCTTTACATTTCATTACTTTTTGTTAATCTAAAATCAACTCTCAAAATATTGAACTCCGACTCATTGTAAGTAATCACTACTAGACTCTTAGCTTTGATTAGGCTTTGGTGAGAACCAAAGCCGAGCATTGCTAAAGCTTTGTGCCTTAGATTATCATTTATTTGTTTTCTTTTCCTTTATTTACTTAGTGATTTTAGTTATGACTACCCAAGGATTGTGGGTTAGCCCTTAATCCTGTGGTACAATAATTTTAGGCTTAATATTTCTCTATTTTGACAACGATACATACGCTTGCGTAAATTTATATCAAGTCAGTAAACTCCCAGTATTCACCACCAACCTTATGGCAAACCTCTGCAGCTAAAACTGTGTCTTGTGGTCACCTATGAATCTATGACTTTAATAAATACTGCATGCCTATAGAAAATCATAAGTAATGTACAACTTGTGGTCACCTATGAAATTTTAACTTTTTTTTTTTTTGGTTAACAAGGGGCTAGAAAGGCCAGCAAAAGAAAAAAAGAAAAGATAACTAAACAGCATCAGAATCATGCCCAATTTTCATCTTTCAAGATCTACCAACAGAATCCAGATCATCCAAGTAAGCCTGCAAAGCATGAGGAGGAGGGTCGGCAAATTCAATCACTCCATAGTCATGGTTAATACTGTTTTTGGCTAAGCAGTCAGCCACCATATTGCACTCTCTATAAATATGATTAAGAGAAACATAACTAAATCTCCCGAGCAAAGCTCTGCAGCAAGAAATCAGAGAGCCAAGAGGGTGCAATGTAGTATCACTGTCGAGAACAAGTTTGACCAAAAGAGTCGAATCAGATTTGATTTCCAGCATATCAATACCACAAGAAATAGCTTGTTTCAAACCATAGTATAAGCTCCATGATTCAGCATGTAAAACCTCTCCAATGCCCAAATTGGCCTAAAAGCCTTTGATCTAAGTACCAGAAGAACATCTGATAATACCACCTGCTCCAATTTTGCCAGAATTACAATTCCTAGAACAATCAACATTTAATTTAAACATACCACTAGGGGTCTGGACCAATTCAAGAGATTTAAGCAGTAACCAATTTTAAGGACTTCTTTACCTGAGCAGTAGCCCATTCGGTATGAAATTTTAACTTTACCAGACACTACATGCTTACATTACATACCTAACTTTGAAATTTAAATCTTTGCTGAAACACTTCAACAACTACTGCTGTTATTTTGAAAGATAATACAATAGAAAGAAAAAGTGAATTTAAAACGTTGAGTTATTGTCGAAGGAAAAAATGAACATGGTCCTTCTTTCTGATGCAAATATCATTTGATAATTAAAACAAAGTCCAATTTCTCTAAATTGCAAGGGATAGATGTGTAATTTTCATGATTCTTCGCTTAATTTATATAACAGTCTTCTGCTAATACATGAAGCTCTAATACTACTATAGCTCAACACTATGACTGAGGCCATACCATTACCAGTGCAGAAGCTCCACGGCAAAGTGGCTATCGTCACTGGCGCAGCCAGCGGCATCGGAGCAGCCACGGCTCGCCTCATCGCAAATCACGGCGCTCTCGCTGTCGTGATCGCTGACGTGCAAGACGCCAAGGGCCGAGAAGTGGTCGCATCGATCGGCTCCAACCGCTGCACCTACGTCCACTGCGACGTCGCCGACGAGGACCAGGTCAAATACTTAGTTGACTCTACTGTCAAGATGTACGGCCGCCTAGACGTGATGTACAGCAACGCGGGAATAGCCTCCCCGTCGCGGCAAACTGTGCTGGAGCTGGACCTGTCCTGGTTCGATAAGGTGATGGCGGTGAACGTGCGCGGGATGGCAGCGTGTGTGAAGCACGCGGCTCGCGCGATGGTGGAGAAAGGAGTCAAAGGCAGCATAGTGTGCACAGCGAGCATCGTGGCGGAATGCGGGACAGAGGGCGTGACGGACTACACGATGTCGAAGCACGCAGTGCTGGGGCTGATGAGGTCGGCGAGTGTGCAGCTGGTGAAGCATGGGGTGCGCGTGAACTGCGTGTCGCCGGGTCTGGTGGCGACGCCGATGTTCATCGCCGGTTATAAGCTTGGGGCGGAGGAGCTGAGCAAGATAATGGCGGCGGTTTATACAGGAAGCCAATATGGGCCGGTGAAGGAGAAAACCTGGCGGATGCAGTGGTGTTCTTGGCCTCTGAGGACTCGGCGTTGATCACTGGCCAGAATTTGATTGTTGATGGTGGATTTGGAGCCCAAGCCGTATCAGTATTAGGACAAAACCGAGATTCTATAGCTATGAAGTAATACTGAATAACATATATTCTAAGCTAGTCTCAACTGAATAATGATACTACTTGTCTACTTGTCGGGAAAACCCCTGTAATATTACATGGAAGTTGTACAATAACTAGTGTTTTATCTCTCTGTAATAAGAATGCATGAGAGTTTTATCTCTCCGTAGGTGTATTCAATCTTGATTATTTTGGTTATGAACTTATGATGGCGAGTTTTCTCCACCAATTTATATATATATTTAAAGATATATTGCAGAGTAATTTTCATATAGTAAGATTTATAATTAAGGAGTGCTAAGCTAAGAAAGCTCAAAAGACAAAGACTAGTGGTTCGTTTCGACCCTTTGGATCGATTCCGACGCTGGTTTAGTTCTAGAACAAGAATTGATGCTCGGGTGTTTACTGCACTTGTCATGGAAGGAGAGGAATCGGATCAGCTCGGCTGAAAGTCAAGAGAGCATGGTTTGCACTTTGCAGGTCGATGAGCACTGAAGAACTTAGTAAGCTCAAATTGATTTTTCAAGGTAAATTAAAGATTTCAGAACAAAAATGTAATTCTCCGTTGAGAGTTGGGTTAATTGGGAATTAATTGAAAGGAAATCAAACTGGGATCAAGCATGATTGTTAAGTAAAGTCTGAGTGGTGAACTAGTATATGGGTTTGTACACCAAACTTTAAGCAAATTGCTGTCTTTGGTAATTGTCGTAAAGTTCTGTTGTTGAACTTGTTTCTGCTATTGATTGTATGGAATTTAATCTAAGTCGAGTAGAGGTGTTAAACCTGGTAAGAGTTAAAGGAAACTAAGAAAGGGATTATAAGTGTGGGTTCTCTACTTAATCAAGTGTTATGCCGTTCCCTGGAACTGCATTGGCTTTGGTTTAATTGATATCAATTGGTATATTAACCCGAGAATATATTACACCCGAGAATATATTACACACAAGTGATCTTTTGAAACTTTAATTAGTGATAAGGCCACTTAATTTTTCTTGTACACATAAGGCCACCTGTTTCCACAAATTAATTAATTCCTGACAATTTTACCCTCCAACCCAATTAATTCCATCAGCCTTACACAGTTACCCGTACCTCTCTCTCTCTCTCTCTCTCCGATCACAGTTCTCTCTCTCTCCTCGACCACAGGTTTTTCACTTCTTTCGTCTCCACCTCTGATTCCGGAGACCACGGGCACGACGCTCTCTCTCCCCCCATCCGATTCCCGCGACCACCGCCTCCGATCTGGTGAGATTCCAATCGATCCAAGCTTGCAAAACCTAGAAACGGCACCGGCACGCCTAAAGACGACGACGACGATGAAGCTCCGATCGGAGTTACTTCAGTGGAGTCCAACTCAGATCTCTTCGATTCTCTACTCGTCTCAGAAACCGAATGCTCACAGTGAGGCCTCTGGTTTCTCTGTGAACTCGACCTCGTGCTCATACTTCGGCGGCGAGATTTCATGCAAGTCAGGCAAATTCTCAGTTGGATCAAAGCTACCTCACTGGAGTCCAACTCAGATCTCTCCGAGAGAGTGGGTTCTTTCACCTCTTGCCCAGAATTGGGTTTATAAAGGCGTCAGCGGAGGAGGCTCTGTTTGTGGACGTGGAGGAGGTCAGGAAGGTGTGTTGTGTTGTGGTGATGAATGGGAAGCGTGGGTGTAGTGTGTTGGAGAGATGGGGAAGTAGAAGTTGGGCCGTTTTCGACCAGCCAGGTTGATCCAACCGGTGTCGGAGAAAGTTTTCTCGGTGAGTTTGTAGCTGGGCTTGTAAATGGGTTGGTTGTGCCTGATGCTGCATTGCTTGTGAACTTGTTTGGGTCATTGACTGTGGGGAAAATTGGACCACCCAACTTGTTCTGTTCCTAATTGTTTTAGTTTTCATTTGAGCAGAGATGTTGGTTATAGCTGTAGCTTTATTTAACAGCACAAAAGTGATGAGGGCATGTGAATTAGTACTAATTGCATTTTGACATGTTAGTATTGATTATGCTTTGCACTTAATAGATAGATGTGGTTAATGAAATTAGATCTTAATTTTACGCCTCATTGTGCAATTTTGATGTTATGGTATATATCTATGTTTATGATGGTGTTTTATTCTGGTTTGTGTTTGTTTTTGTGGTTGAATTCCGGCAATATTTGTCTTGCACTTGCATCATTTCAAAAACAGAGCAAGTGAAGCGGTTTTCAATGTTGGTGAGAGTAGCTTTCGGAGTTGGTGAGAGTAGCGTTTTGTTGTTAGTGAGAAGAGTTTTTTATGTTGATGAGAGTATCTTTTGTTGTTGGTGAGAGTAACTTTTGGTGGTGATGATTGTAGCTTTTTGCGTGGTGGTAGTAGTTTTTAATGTTGGTGAGAGTTTTTATTGGTGGTGAAAGTAGTTTTTTGGGTGGTGGTAGTAGTTTTTTGCGGTGGTGAGAGTAACTTTTGTTGATGGTGATAGTAGTTTTTGATACAAGAATAACTCTCTAATGTTAGTGAGAGTAGCTCGTTGGTGTTAGTGATAGTAACTTTTGTTGTTGAGAGTAGATTTTGTTATTAGTGAAAGCAGCTTTTGCTGTTTGTGAGAGTATAGTTTTCTAGTGTTGGTGAGAGTAGCATTTGTTGCTAGTGAGAGTAATTTTTGGTATTGGTGACAGTAGCTTTTGTTGGTGAGGATAGTAGCTTTTCGTTTTGGGGAGCATAGGGTATTTGGTAAGCAGTAGCTTTTATTATTGTTAATAGTAGCTTTTGTTATCTCATCGGAGGTTGCCGGAAATCTTACTAGAATAGTTTTTGTTGCTAGTGACAGTAGCTTTTGTTGTTAGTGATAGTAGCTTTTGTGACCTCGCCGGAGATTGCCGGAAATTTCTTCGGAGTAGATTTTGTTGCTAGCTACAGTAGCTTTTGGTGTCAGTGACAGTAGTTTTTGGGGTCGCCGAAGTTCGCCGGAAGTCGGCCGGAGACCTTGCCAGAGAGGAGAGAGAGAATGATTGTTGACTTTTTACTCTAGTGGCATTTATGTAAATATGTTGGTTTTTAATATCCAAAATATAACACATTTTTTAATCTAGTGGCCTTATGAGGGAAAAAACTTGTTAGTGGCCTTATGGCTAAAAAAACATTCAAAGATGCACTTATATGTAATTAACCCTTGGGTTGTCATCATGTTAGTCCATCTAGTTTCAATTTAATCAGTAACTCCCTTGTACTCTCCAAATTCATCACCCGTGTCCAATTTTTAGACTTCCGTTCAAATTAGACATTAAATCTGTTATGTGGACCCCTTTTAGGGGGTAAAATGGTAATTTTGAGCTCTAAATTAAAAAAAAATCTGTTTCCTTTTTTTTTTTTTTTCTTCGTTGTTTTTTTTTTCTTCCTTCTTTTCTTTCTTTATTTTTCTCTTTCTCTTCTCTTTTTTTTTTTTTTTTTTCTTTTATCTCTTCTTCCTCCTTCGGTGGCATACCAACCACGGCTGCTGCACTCTCAACCCTAGCAGACTAGATTTTTTTTTTTTTTTCTAATATGGAAAATCATAAATCAGAGCAAAAAAAAACCGTCAAAAGCAAGGGAGACAGAGTCACTCGGTAGACGTAGAGCTAAAACTTTTTCATTCCAAATGAGAAAACTAGAAACCCTTTGCATTTTTTGCTTTTGCTTTTGCTTTTGCTTCTGGAAATGGTAATGACTCGTTTGAAAAAAAGTCACATTTCACATGCCATAAAACACTAGCTAGCTCTAGGCCGTGGAGTCATTGTAAATGCACAAAGATATTTCTTAGGTACGTGGGTGGGTGGTTAGAAGACATATTACAGTTTACAGGATGTCATTATGCACCATCATATGTATAATGGAATCGATCATCGATCGATATGTTAATCACATAATGTAATGCAAATATAAAGTGTATGTATGATACATGAGAATTATTAGAGCAGACGAAAGTGTACAACAAACGATGGGGCGAAACCTAGTGGAAAGTGTAATCTAGGTCTTCAGAGCATGGTTGAGGCACACCCATAAAAGCTTTTTTGGGCTTTCGGTTGTCGTCCAGCTTAGGGCTGGCTTTCGACAACGGTTTCCTTCTTTGCTTAGAGAAGGCAAACTCTTTCCGGTTGAGTTCGAGCACAGATGTGGATGGAAGCCGAAGGCTACGGCTGTTGATGTCAGGCGGATGGGCATAACACGAATCACCATTTCCCCGTCATTCACTTGTTGATGTCAGGCAGCCAAGTCATTTTGCATCGTGCATTGATCACATTCAGAAAAGGAAGTAACATTCAAATTCCTCCACACTGGCAGACCCATATCTGCAACACATTCATGAAATGAAAAGCTTGTGAAAAACAAAGGATATTGAGAAACTGGAACTGGCTCCCAAACATGGAAAACTCCATATGCCAACCGATAAATCATGAAAATATGGAAAACTCCATATATGTATAGTTAATAAAATACGAGATGTATATATTCCTAAAAATGTATTATATACATCTTGTATATTTTCAGGTATTATATATTTTCAAACATACTTTTGAAAAGACGTCAGTGTGTTTCATTCGTGGATTATATGATAAATTACTAGAGGTTATATGACATTTGGTCATGCCTCTGGTATTATTGTGGTAACTGTAGGTGCTGTATCATCCCAATTATCTATTATGTGATTATTAAGAGTAATTACAAGCATTCACAGCTAGCTCCCTCTGAATATACAAGGTGGAAGCCGATGGTTTCTTATTGGCGATCTGAAGTTCTGAACTACTCCAACATAAAAACTACTTCAATGTTCCAGTGATATGAAAGTGGATTTCTAGAATTTAAGGACTTCAAAGTGAATTGTGTCCCAAATAGAATTAGCTGTCCTTCAACCAGCATTCACATGATCTGAAAACTTCATCAGCAAGCAGCTTCCGAGTCGTCTGATCATTTTGCTTCAAGAAGAATTGAGGAGTAAGGGGCCATGTTGTAAGTGCCTCTAATGCCTGGGACGCCTTCAAGCACAAAGTCATTGGGAGACTTGAGATTAGTGTCGACCTGCAATTCAACAACACTTGTTATCAGTCGAGTTGTATTGAAAAAAAATAGTAACTGAAAAGCGGCAAACCAAAAGAAAAGAAAGGAGAGCATTCACGGAGGCCCATCTATGTTTTATTTGGCATGCATGTAGCCTAAAGTCCATCTATGAATATACCTGCTAGCTTACTTTAGTGAAAGCTTACGGTATCTGTAGTACTGTACACCAGAAACCTCATACATTACAGGTAGTATGAAATACAAGAAGTAAAATAAAGATATCAGAGTGAAAGGGGAAAAAAGAGGTCACAGGTTATGGAATATGGAAGGCATTCAATGAAAAACATAGCAATATTCATGCAGCACCAAATTGGTTTTGGTCTCTCAAAACCCCGTCTGATATTCAACATGGATGATAACTTGATAAAAGTAAGGTAATAGGAAGCACTGGACAAAATTTGAACATGCACACTTCTATTCCTCTTTGTATCTCCATAATCACGAAATAAGATCAGGAAACTTCATCTCCACAAGTTGATAAATACCGACTAAGCTGATTACTATGCACGTCAGCATAAGGGCAAAGGCAATAGCATGTTCACAAACAAAAACATAGAGGGTGGTAGTATAAAAAGAAAGAATCACAAGTGAAGACGATGCAGGTTAGCAGTAAAAGCAGCTACAAAGCTAGATATATATACTAAGGTGGGAAATAACTAACCACACGAAACCAAATCCTCTTTTCTGGTGGTGAGGGGATCGGAACTTCAATAAAATATCATGAGCATTGAATGCCATGTAGATGTCTCCTCCATTATTGTCATGAAACCTGCAAAAGAAGTATTTATGTTATCCATTAAACAGAGTGAGCTGTTGTAGTATAATTTAGGCATAAGACCATAGCTAATCTCATGTCCCCCCCCCCCCCCCCCCCCCCCCCCCGGGGGGTATCCAGTCTCAGGAGTTATCAGAATGAAAGGACATCTAAAATTTTGTTTAGGATCAATCCAAGTGAAAGAAAACAAAGTATCTTACTGACTTCAGGACAATCATAAACCATTTCTCCAGAAGAAAGAAAACCCCCAAAAAAAAAAAAAAAATTCATTTATCAAGTTCGTGGTACCAAGGTGCTGTGCCCAATAACACAAACAACTCTACAACACTCCCCTCATACAATATCTTAAAAAATCCAGATTACTGTATCAAATATCTTTAATACTGAAGACAGTAGTAATTTCTTACGTAAATGCAAGAAACTTGCTCTCATGATTGTCCCAGTTGCCTTCATGCCATGTCACATCACTCTGCACGAATCAAAGCTTAGTGACTCTTAGACGATGAGGATGCTTATCATTGAATGAGTCAAAAGAGCAAAACAAGAATGACAAGGAGATTACTTTCTCAAGAAAACTATCACGGCCAATACACGATGTGTTCTTCGATAGTTTATCACCTCTTTGAAAAACCTGAAGTGATTATTCTTCCGTGATTCCAACTGCCATGCCATGAGATTATTCCGTGTCATTCATCTATGCTAAAGCTGAAAAGAAAGCCAAATCTAAGTGACTTACCAGTCCCCCTGGAAATGGTTAATAGCAGTATCATGTCCATAACTGTTGTTATTTCCATATCGAGTATGCCCATATTCATCTCCCATCAGCATCATTGGTGTTCCCTGGAAAAATGGAGTCAAAATAATAATTCAACACTAAATGTTTGGTAGTGGCATATAACAATTCAAATATTTTGGGGAAATCAAATGCAGCTAGAATCCCAGAAAGAATGATAAGAGGAGAATTTTAAATCTATTTAGTGCCAATCAACAGACAGGAGAAGACTGTTGAGAGGACCAGGAGGTATAACAATTTTCAATACTGACAAAATCAGAAAAATCAGGTAAAATCAGAATTTTTGAAAACAGATATCTCAGCTTCACAATATTTAGGTAATGTCTAAAGAAAAACTGAAACAAAATGTAAGATATGCATGAATACGACACACGAAATTGGTTTTGAGCATGTTTACCTGAGAGATCATCAACGCCAGATGGAAGTTTTTCATTTGCCGGGAGCGTATAGCTTTAACAGTAGAATCATCGGTTTCTCCTGGAAAATTAAATATAGATAAAGTAAAAACTTCACCATATGGAAAATATGAAAATATAAAATGAAAAAGATAACTACAAATTAATGCTGCATCTTGGTATTTCTAACCCACTCTCCTGCCTGACAATTAAGCAGTTTTAGTTCAATAAACAAATTGTGTCGATTACTGCCTTGGATCTAAGACCAAAGGGTCAAGCCCCAAGGTTAACCATTCTATATATGGATATCAAGGATGGCAAGTGGTACGAATGAACTGTCCATGTCCCATTTGCAGAAGGAAGTCCGTCTCCTATTTGAAGCAATAGATCACAATGTATGATAAAGGAATCGGGACATTTTGTCGTAACTCATAAGTTAGTGCATATGCATGTAAACCACTAGTTCACAGCTATTTGACAAAATCATATTTGGTAATTGCTATTTCATACCCAATATTTGTGAATAGAAATTCATACACACTACCACGGCCCTTACAAATAGACAATATTGGAAAGAGAAAGAAAAGATCCAGAGACTTGGAAACAATACATCAGTCCACAA